>JAUMGZ010193574.1:0-13045 GCA_032359645.1 Pododesmus macrochisma | reverse complement strand
ATATTTTTCGATGCAGCAACTCCAAATGATGCTGCAAATTGAAACATTTGATTCCCTAGTCCACCATAGTATGGTGAACACACACTCAAAGTGGCTTGTTGCTGAGGCTGTCGCAACTGCAAAGAGGAATTAAGTTTCATTATGAATCCGTTGGTGTCGATTTTGATGTAACTAGGTTCCGTTGTGGAAGAGTATTTTGATATTGTATCCGGTGCCTTCACTGTAGATAAAAGGGTAGACGTAGAGTACTTTAATGCAGTGCTAACTTTAAGGGCTGTTATAGCATGATTATTTGTGATACGCTGTTTCGCAGTGCTTATCTCTGGGGGGCTTTCATTTTGAGTACCGACATAGCTAGTTGTAAATAGGTTTGAAATAGAAACAGCGATAGTTGTATGTAGTTCTGTTGTGTTTGCCTTGTTCTTTTGCTCATCGTTTACCTTGAATTGAGTTGTGTGCCTATTTACCGTCGGTTTGTGCAAATGATCACTGGTAAAAGGATTTGGAACTAATGTTGATTTCCTGTTTTGTGTTTTTGGAGTAGTAATTTCGGTTGTCGTGCGAGGCTGATCTTTCGTACGTATTGTTTTTACATTTAAAACTGTTGCAAAACGTTCAGTCTGAGTATTGCCGCCCAAAGATTGTTCAGAAGGACTTCTTGATTCATCCATTGTTTCTGAAATGATACCTTTAGAAGTTGATTCTTTAATTTCACTCACTGATTCCACAACAATGTTATTGTCGCTCATGACACTGTAGTTCCGGTTTGCGGAGATGGAACTCTCTTGTGTCCAATATGCCGGCTGTGTGATGTTAATGTTGCCTTTATATAAGATGGCACTATATATTGCTAAGGAACAACAGAAGACAACCACCAGAAGGGATACTGCAAATATAAAGTAGAATTATAACATTTAATTTTTTATTTAACATTTTCTTAGATCATGTGTCGTCTGTATTTAAGAAAATTATATTATTGTTCCGATTGTCAAGAAAAATACTTGATCGTAGCTTTGATGAAGGTAGCGGAGTTGGATATGCAATTTGAGAAATCCTGGTGACTACCAAATATATAGATAGCGATGCAAGTACACGGTACCTTACTTTTAACAGCAGTCGCAAAGCATTTGAGAACAATGAAAAACAAATCCAGAAAATGTTTCAAACAAGTGGCCAATTGGGACGGAACACTGTTGAAACAAATTTTATATCCTCTTATTCGAAGGGTGCCTACCATCAATTTTGATTGAAATAGGTCCTGCAGTCGTGAACAAAGTTTATAAAAAAAACTTGAAAAGTTAACATATTTGATTCAGTGTTGAACTTAATTGACCCCAACACGAGTAACATATTATTTTCTTGGGTCACACATTGAACACATTAGATTCCCCACGCAACAAAGATATAACGTAAATATTTGCATTCTTTCAACTCTAGAACTTCTGGTTTATAAGATTTCTTAACTTTTGTTAAATGGCAGCGTTTAACATTTACCCCAAAAACGCAAAACACAGATTGAGTCCGTGATCACGCATTAAGGAAAGTTAGTCCTCAATATGTCAATGCAACTGCATGTACATGTACAAGCAACAAAATGTGTGTCCTCTAGTTTGTTAGGAGATTTTTTGAAGCGTTGTTAAATGTTACCAAATTGGGTCCCAATAGTTGCGCAATTTGCACGCCGAGTCACATAATTTGAACAAATCTGAATCATGGAAATGCTTCGTACCAAGTTTGATTGAAATTGGTTTGGTGGTATTGGAAATGTTAAAAAAAAAAAAGTAAAAATATGCATGTACTGATGGTGTTAAACCACGAATCCGAAGGTTATATATTTACACCTTGAACAAACGAGATTATCTATGCTTCAAGTTAATACATGTACAAGCATTTACATCTAGACATTCTAGTTTTATTAGAAAAAGGTTTTTAAAAATTTAACAAATTTTCTTATTATGATCCCCTTTTGACGTACCCTGGAGAACGAGTGCCATCATTTGAATGAATATGGATCACTATCCTCTTGCCAAGTTAATGGGGCTAATAGCTAATTATATTTATTCCAGACTTAATTACCGTCCTTGTCAAATAATTTTTGAACTGTAATATTCATACATTCTTTCATCATCTTTGAATGGTGGTTTCATAATCATAAGTGAACATTACAATTATCTCATTTAATATAAATGTTTTTGACTGTCAAACTCACATTGTAATAAATGTCCATGTTATTCTTTGCTTATCGTGCCCTGTATCATCATTGTATCATAATTGTATCATACTATGTACGTGGCTGTACCGAATTGGTATTTAATTAAAACCATGTGTTGTGATTGTTGCTTGCATTGCGGGGAGACGGATTAGCAAAAGTATTAATGCTTGTTTCTGAATCCCCCTTGTTAAAAAAATTGTATTAACTTTACCTTATGTATATGATTTTTAAATAAAATATTGTTTAAACTAATGGGACTAGTGGATTTAATCGAGAAGTCGAAATGAAGGAATTAAAAAGGACTTGCATAATATATTTCTTCACTGTCAACTATTATTGGAATCGGTAGTTATTTGTAAAGATGTAACTTTGTTCTCTTTTCTATATTTATGAAAGTAATCAATGAATAGCAATAAAACAAACATTACTTTTACCAAGAACAAGATCTTTAAATATCAATGCAAATTATTATGATGATTTCATGATATCATACTCTCTAACTTAGTGCTAAAACTTTATGAAGGACTCCGACAATGTGGCCGCGGTGGCCTAGTGGTTAAAGTCGCCGACTTATAATCATAAGCCTTTTACCTCCTAGTTCGATTCCGTCCGGGGCGTGCTAGTGTGAGAAAGTTGCCAGTGACTTGCCGTAGGTCGGTGGTTTACTCCAGATTTCCTCCACCAGTAAAACTGGCACGTCCGCAAATGACCTTAGTTGTTGATCGGACAATAAGCCCTCAATACAAACAAATAATACAAACTCTTTAAAAGATGAACATTTACCTGTAGGTAGAAAGTTGCCCGTAGGAAGAAGTTACCTGTGCTATAAAACAGACTATAATTGCTCACCTTTGATCTTTAATAGCTGTCTTATATACACAAATCTATATGATTATCAGAAAGTGGACAGAAGTAGAACACACCCATGAAAATGCACAACATGAGAGGACACATATAAATTCAAGAATCAAGACAAATCACAAGAGTTATCATGTTGTTATCTTCGTAACAGCTGTTCCGTTATTGATTTATACGTATACTACCCTGTGTTCATGCTTATTATGAGCAGTTTATAAATGTAAAATCTACAAAGAAAATAATAGCTATGTCACTAATGACACACATTGATTTTTACAACTTTATTTTGCATTAAGAATTAAAAATGTCTTAGGCCATTCCAAGTTTCTTTCTATGTTTAGCGTCTGCGGGCGGTTAAGTTTTCGTGTTGAATATGAAATACAAACACAAATCTACCAACACATTTTTTCCGGAAAAATACTCAAACGGTTTTCATTTTACGAAGAACATTTTAGTTAGTGTTTTAGATGTGTCATTAACGCAAATTATTTTTGTTTTAATTTGTTCTTTAAATATTCATAAATTGCCATTTCCTGTCTAAATTTGTGTTCGTGAAATAGCTAGGTAGCTTTTTGAAAACAAGGTGGACGCTATACAGAGAAATACATTGGAATGGCCTTAGCCCGTTCTAAATAAATTCTACATTTACGTCAGGTCAATGTTCTAAAACCTACGAGGGAGGGAAGAAAAAAATAAACAAACAAACATTTCAAACAAAATTGCAATTTAATAGTTAAACTCCCACCTATCTGGTGCAACGTGCAACAAACAATAACAATAAACACATTTAAATGTAAAAGATGATTCACAGAGTACATGTACAACGAGAGTATTTGACTAACACTTGCCTAACTGTGTAATGCTAAGCTTCAAATTACTAAATCTGTCAGTCATAAACAATTGATTCCATTAATTTCATGTGCATAACTGCTTAAAGTGTTTGACTTTAGTTTGTGCTTATGATTTTAAAGACTGTTAAATAGAGGATATGCATCTCTCATTTTTTCTAAATTTTCAAAAAAGGTTTTGGTGAAAGATAACCTTTACTTTTAAATTTTGAAATATGTAGTAAAATGTAAAACATACTGTTGCCGATATGACTAATGTGCAACTTTCCTGTGAGAAGTTCTTAGCTACTGCTAAATTTTGCTCATTCCTTTCAAACAAACTGACAATGTCAAGGATTATACCTAGTGTTCTCTCTCTCTCTTCTCTCTCTCTCTCTCTCTCTGTGAGGATTTGCATATTTAAGGGATAAAAATGTGAGGATATTGTGAGCAATCTATACTATAAATGCATTCGAACTTGAATGTGCTTGTCACCTTTACTTTGCAAACAGTCTTCTTCACAATTTCAAAGACAACAAACTGACACTCGGAGGTCTCAAGTGCCGACTTTATACACAACGTTGGATTCACACTTATTTCACCTTTCTCTTTTGCCTTTGATATAACCCAACATACCTCATCTAGCGGCGAAGGAGGATTCAAAGTGTTTAGAAACAAAGACGATCCCAAACTTTCTGACCTGACAACTGACTGAAACAGTGAAAGAAATATACTTTGTCATCAACCTCAACCATATACTTATCCACTAAAACCCTTGAAAAACCATTTTTGAACATTTCCTTTGCCTTTATAGAGGCTAACACTCCCACATTCCTTCTACTTTTTCTGTTTTCTAAATCGAAAGCGTGACATGATGCAAAAGGAAGCTGCATGTTTGACAACGAAAGTTAAAACCGGACCGGTATGGAGAATGCGGATCCGAAATGTTTGTTTTTTTTAAAACGGCAATTTCCCTGAAACCTACGCGCGCGGACGACGTAAAACGTAGAATTTATTTAGGACGGCCTTATCACAAATATAAATGAGAGAAGGAGTAGACGAACTAGTATTGTTTTATTAAGCTGAAACACAGTGATATTGCATCACAACATTCAGACTACATTTGAAACTTTTGTATCAAATTTCACGGGACAGGTGTGTACGTTGGTTGTTACACCTACCTAAGGCCATTCCAGATTTGTTCTGTTAAGCGTCAACCTTATTTTCAAAAACCTGCCTAGCTATCAGGTAAAAAAAAACACAAACTAAGCAAAACACAAATTTTGACAGGAAATTGCAATTTATGAACATTTAAAGAATAAATTAGAACAAGAATACTATGCATTGTTAATGACACATCTATAACACTGACTGAAATATTCGACGTAAAATGGAAACCGTTTCGGCATTTTTTCCGGAAAAAATGTGTTGGTAGATTTGTGTTTATTATTAATATTCAACACGAAAACCTACCCGCCCGTGGACGTTAAACATAGAAAAAAAACTTTAAATGGCCTTACTTGATATGTCATCGACCGCCTCCCTCATATCAAGACAGGAAGCCGTTATACTTCTTATGAGAAGTATGTGGTGACTACAATTGTAAGTCATCTTGACATATACAAGTAGCAAGATGTTACATTGTACATACATGTATGTATAACACTGATGACATTTAACTTAGAACAATGAGGTCTCCATCATGGCAATAGCTTATTAAAAAAACCCAGAAAATCTAACCAACAATAGATGATTATTAAAACGATGATGGTGTTGGTTGCTGTTGTTGTGGTGTGTTAATGATGGTGAGGATGACGATGACGATGACGACGACGACGATGATGGTTGGTGTTATGGTGGTGATGGTTGATATTTGAGAGACACAGACACATAGCCTAATGAAGTATTTTAACATTGGACAGTTTCATATCTCTGTCGTGTTTATGTTTGTCCCAGCATTTACGTATATCCTTGGGCGTATAGCCATGACCAGATATAACTGAATGAAAGTCTTTGTGACCAGGCATTACTTTATAGTTATACACTCTCATGTGACTTTGTGGCGACACTTTAAGTCTATATGCGACAATAGACAAGTATATATCGTCCAGACGAAACGGTTTTGTATACTCCATTGCGACTTGTAAATCCTTCACAAAATCAATGGACATTATAACAGTACCAGCCGACAAGAATGGGGGATACCAATCGAACGGGAACTCGTCAACTGTCATGTGCCATTTACTTTTTGGATCGCGATGGGGGCCGTTATTAAAAAGTCTTCCCATAAACAATCCTTTAGTTTTATTGTGAGGTAAGGTATCCAACATTCGTACCAAGGTCTCGGTGGCTACGTAAAAATCATCGTCCATGAGTACAACATACTTGGCATCAGAGCATGCACGACTCGCCCAATTTACCCCTCCAATCGTCTTAAATGTATTATTAAAATATGTGTCAAAAATATCTACCAGTAAAATGTCTCCGTATTTTTCGCTTTCTCCCCACGTATCAAAATGGCCTGGCCGACCTTTTGAGGGATCATCAGTCAAGTCTTGATCTGGCCAACCATTTTCCCTACCTGCTTGTATCTCAGAATCCCAAAGGTTGGCTAGACTGGAAGACGTTGAATCGTTCATGTCTAATCCTAATACAAACACTGTCCTGATTTTGATATGTTTGAAGTAATTTTCGTTACCCCAGGTTTCCCGTATAGCGTTCCTTTGTTGTATATGATCGAATTTACTTTTCACTAAAAACAATAAAAACACATCTTGACATTTCCCCCAACTCGGCAACGTCCAAAAGGAGTGTTTGAATTTGTATATCGGCAACACACCTACGTGTTCATTCCTCCGTCGTTTATCCACGATCAATGGAATATCAACATCCAAAGGAAAAGAAAAATTAGCGAAAGGAATCTCCGTAGCTAACTTAATGAGTACATTAGAAGTAACACCTGTTGCGTTAATTTCCAACTGTAAAGTTGCCTCTAGACTGCGTTTCTGTAGCATCATATTGAACAAACATAACACAATACATCCAATGAAGACATATTTCACAGCTCGTCTTGGTGTAGGCAATAGTCTCATACGTAGCTTCATCACCTTCTATTTGACTCCACTGTAGACAAAATGATTATGTAAAGCCGGCAGATAGTACATTGACTACCACGCTACACGCAGGTATAACCAAGATAAAATTAAATCAATATATGGATGAGCATACCGGAAATGAGTTAACTGTTTTACTGCTGTGATAACAAAGCTAGCGTTGTACATTGTAATACTTACTTATATAATATAGTATACATACATTTGGTTGGCTTTACCTGACTTTTAAATGTTCGTCTCAGTTAGCTAGTTCATTATGGTGGTAGCTTTTTCACAAAGCTTCTTATTTGTCAATATTTTTGTCTGTAAATCATATTTCTTTTTGTTTTTTTACATACAAATAAAGTTAGTGTTTCATCAGTTTTGTAACGGAAGGGTGTGTTTTATATACACATGTGTACATGTCAACATAGAAACAAGCCTGTTACATATTACAGTATTTAAATTGAAATAAAAATTTTATTGTAATTGATTAATGACAAATAAACATATCGCTACGTCGCATGAATTCGACGATAAAATGTAAGCGTTGCACGGGCAGAATTGCCAATTATTTTATTTAGGAGACGATTGGTTCATTCCTATGTATAGTGTACATATATTAAGTTTTTATTATTAATTTAAAGATGTCTTATGCTGGAATTTCTTAAATGATCATATAAGTTTGAACATTCTAAATTATAGATTTGCAATGATTGTTTGTTTATTTAATTGGGTCTTAACGTCACTTCCTGAGTATTTCACCGATATCGTGACACAAGACCAAAGGAGAAAAACCAAATGATAGGACACGAAGAGAAGCGGCGACAGCAACGGTAAATGAAAGTAATAGAAATAGTTCAGAAAGAAGGATGAGCCCATGCAACGGCGTTTCCGCCTACTCTTCTATCGAACTTTACATAGAGGCCTTTATCGTGCCAGGGGGTTTAATATCCCTTTACACGGGACAGCCAGCTAAGCGTCCCCTCCGAAGGACGTGCTGATCTTTGTCTGGCCTCTACACGTCAACCTGTCTGACTTGGGTGACCTTACCAGGATAGTATTGCTCTCTAGGACATCTAGACAGCACAGGGAAGTAAATTTGCACTGAAATACATTCATCGATGTTTAAACATACAATATGTATGTACCAATATTTTAAGTTCTCTGAAGTATCAGTGTCTCATAAATCTTAAAGATTGTAAATCAGTGTTTTATCGGAGATTTTTTTATATAGCTACAACTTGTATTAACATTTGCTTGATATAGTGTAATGGGTATACATGCATTTTAATGTAAATTGTTGTATATGACATATTCCTCCGAGTTGTGACACTCTAATGCAACATATGTATCTGTATCTGCGAGCGCATTCTTACTTTTATTGCATCCAGTGAACAAAGATCGTTAGGATAGTTTGTTTCAACAAACTGAGAGACACAAGTGAAATGTCGCTGAAAGCAAAAGTTAACGACGGACGGACGACGGACGGACGGGATTTGTACGAGAAAGGTCTATGTTGGACTGCGGTCCAGATGAACTAAGAGAGACCCAGACGGATAAAATTGTTTCCGGATAATAAATTGCTAATATTCTTATCTTTCAACACCCGCGAAGGCGTCTGTCGTTAATGTGTATTTCTTGTTTCAATTGACTATTTATTTGTACATGATTACGTGTGACACTCGATTATTTGATGATAAGAATTTGACGAACATTATCTCCGTATACTCCGTCATCTTGTATTTCATTTGTCCACCTGTCGCCAGGTCGCACTTACCTGTATAACAGTGTAAAAGTTTATGTAAACAGGTATATACATCCAGAGAACACAATGGCCGTACACTTATCTTGCAGATTATTTAATTAAAAAAAAACAGATCTCAAATGATAAAAAACAGTTCAAAATATTGCAGTTCTATTCCGTAAACTCTGCTTTTTATATGCATATTTATTTTTAAACAAAACGTAGACAGCATGCATTGGTGTTACTGTGAAGGAACAGACGCTGCACGCATCAGGTAACGTAAACACAAGTAATTTATTAGGTCCCAAGGCGCGCGGGCAAAACATGATTTCATTGTCGTCCAAATGATAACTCTATTATTTATTACTTAAAGCTACAAGCTTATCAGTATAAACAAAAATACACAAATGAATCATGCTTTTAATAAGAAAGACCTTTAATTTATACAACACACATTTATAATCAGCAACGATATAAATACGTACACAGTTTCGTTGTCATCCACCAGCGATAGCGAGTGATACACGAACGCACAACACTGTCATTAAGTGATACGGTAGCCTGTACGGACAATAAATATTAACGTACTCAATACAAAATGATTAAGTCTTTGTTTTTTGCTCTTGAACGATACCTAGTGGCCCGAGTTTTAATGCATGCGAGTAAACGTAAAATTAATGGTAGGTCTTGCTTTCTAAGTTGATTTCCTTCCTCTTTCCATACATTACGTATGCATGTACATTATTGTTTGAACAAAGGAAAACAACACTATTCTTTGGACTAATTAAATCATCAACAAAGAAACGCATGGTATACGGACGGAGGTTAATACAATGATGTGGAATTGTAGAAGAGCCGCATCTGTTAAAAAAACAGAACTGACAAATCCAATGTGAACTTTTCCCACACATATGTTGTCCATCAATTATTATTAACTTTTCATATTTTTAAAACTATTTGACCAAGTTGATTGAAACATGTTAGGAATCATCCTACCCTTTAATGCTTGAATATGTAGTATAATAGGGCATGGAAAACCAACTATTGCAACTAGGCTTCAAACTTTGGTCAAAGTTCAGCTGAGCTGGGTTTATTTTTGTGTTTCTCGACAACTATTAAGCCCAATATGTTTGTAATCCACAGCTAACTTATCCTTTGATGGTACTACTGGTTGGTCTACTTTTTTGTGACCTTGCCATAGCATATTTCTTCGATGACCAAAGTTGTCCAGCAATACAGTCCTTATTCGCTGTCTTCATTGTATCTACCGTTGGAAAGTGGTCATGGAGGAGCATGTGGCTTAGGGGGAGAAGTATTATTTTATGTATGGCATGAGTCAAAACGAAAGTAGCAATTACTCATAGATCAGCAAGAAAAGAAAAAGTCTGCGATATTATGATTATACAGCAGAGCTACAATTGTTCTTTTTGAAGTCTCTCAATCATGCGATGTGTTCTTTACACGTTTACCAGGGAAATGTGTGCTCACCTAGCTGTAGATCGTTATAGCTTAAGCTTGCCTATATACATATATACTTCTATCCTTGCATAGAACAGGGAAGATAACTCTAGCAATTTCATTGATACGTATGACGCCCGTTTAATCTTTTGTTAAAATATATAGTATTACAGACAGATGCTCGTTTGTTGTTTTCGTGAAAGTGCGGGAATCCCTAATCCATTCCAAGGATGTATAAGTCAGAGAAATCCGAGAACTAACAAATCATGAACAAAAAACGTTCTTTATAAACATTATTTGTAGATTATGAAGATTTTCCGGTTGCTCTCGGAATTTATCTTCATTCATACTTGCAAAAAGAATCCGCAAAGTCAACCAGTTTGTTTCCGCAATTTGCCTTGAATATTAGTTCGACTAGTATGCGGGTATACCGCTTGATACAATCGATGGAGCACCATGACTTGCAAACAACATGGCGTGTGTTGCTTATGAAAGTAAATGCTACGCCGCTTGCTTATTTGTTTTAATTGAAAAAAATATAACTATGATTTTATTCCATGTCTGAAATAAAGCAAATTCACAATTGGTCGGTGATATCTCACTAGCTAAAATAAGCAATACTCTATAAATGGTATGCACTATTTGGTTGACAAGAGCGCCATGTACATGTTAATGTATGGGCGGCGAAAAGGGGAAAAAATACGTTAATACAAAATCAACAACCAATATTCTAAAACATCTAAATATATAAAACAAACAGGAGTCATTGTTTAAACGAACAGTGTGCATTGCAAAAATCAACAGCTTAAAATAAAACAAACAGGCTCGAATTCAGTACCAACCGTCACATCTGCAAACAACGATCACCAATGCAATATCAACAGTCAACTTTGCAAAACAATCAACTTTGCATACCAGTCAGCTTTGCAAAATCAACAGTCAACTTTGCAAAACAGTAAAATTTGCAAAACAGTCAACTTTGCAAAATCAACAGTTAACTTTGCAAAACAGTCAACTTTGCAAAACAATCAACTTTGCAAAACAGTCAACTTTGCAAAATCAACAGTCAACTTTGCAAAATGAACAGTTTCAAAATTAACAGTCATTCGCCAAATTAATGCTAGATGGCGTGCGAGTCTAATTACCGTGGGTAGAAAATTTGTAGCCTATATAAAAAAATGGCAATTGCAAAAGATTTTTTGAAGTTTTAACACATTTTCCCCCTTTTGGCTGCAAAGTGGAGCCCACAGGGGGCCAAGCCCCTTCATTCGAACAAATCTGAATCCATTCCCCTGTATTTCCTATAAAGTTTGAATGAAATAGGTCAAGTGGTTTAGGACAAGAAGTTGAAAATGTAAAAAGTTAATATATTTGCTAAATATAATATATATATACCAGTAATATTGAAATTTGACCCAAAAATGTGTTATCTATTTTTAACACCAGGTTCACGCCTTGCACAAACTTTGTTCCCCATGCCCTAAAGTTGATACATACCAAAACATTAAGCTCTAGGCCTTCTAGTTCATTAGCAGAAGATTTTTGAAGTTTTGTCAAATGTTCCCCCTTTTGACACCCTAGTGGCCCAGCCCATTTATTTGAACGAATCTGAACCCCTTTCAATAGGGATACTTCCTACCAAGTTTGGAAGAAATTTGTCCAGGGGTTTAGGAGAAGAAGTCGAAAATGTTAAAAGTAAACGACGAATGAAGATGGTCAGGATTTGTATGAGAAAAGTCCACCATGGACCTTCGGTCCAGATGATAAAAACTTGAGTGATATGCTCTGGAAACTGATCGGACGGACACAGGCACTAATGGATGCACACACAGACCGACAGACTAATTACTACAGGGCACTTGCATTTTTTTATGCATGGCCCTTACAAATAGTCTTCACGACTGTTAAAGGATCATGATAATTCTACCTGACATTTTGATGACACAACCATTTCAAAGTGTATGTCCGTCACAATTTGGAGCTGCATTATCACATTCTTCGTTGTATTCAACTTTTTATGATCTGCCTGAGGCTGGTTACATTTATGACGAACTAACTGATCAATCAAATATTGTCAAATTTATTTGCTGTGTGACTAATATGTAGAGTACATTGCCCGCATCCTTGGGTCATGAGCAATTATTGATTGAAGTTTGATGAAAATCCATTGAAAGAGTAAGAACAAATGACTGTAGACAGACGGATGGAAAAATGATTACTATAGGGCACCCACTTCTTGCAATGTGGGGCCCCTACAAATAGTCATAACTGTTTAAGGATCATGATATTATAATTCTACCTGACATTTTGATTGTTCAACCATTTCAATGTGTTTGTCCGTAAGAATACGGAGCTACATTATGACGCTCTTTGTTGAACGTGAATTTTTACAACCTGCCTGAGGCTGGTCACATAGGAATTTATAACAGGCTAACTGACCAATCAAATATCGACAAATTTATTTGCAGTGAGACAAATATACATTATTTTATAAATTTTACCTCCAGTGTTATTTACAGCTGCTCCGTCAATGTATGAGGAAATCCTTCCTATGACAAATGAAAAGAGTGAAAAGTTGAATTTTGTATTAATTTTTACAAAAAATTAAGATATGTTTAAATCTAAATTTGGAAAATATAAACAAAAGCTAATAAGAACAAGAGGCCTGTTGGGCCTTAACGTCCATCTGGATTGGCATTTGAATATTTTTGATACTAGGGTCACTCCTTGAACAAAGTTGGTTCTCCATGCCCTAAAGTTACTTCAAACCAAAACATTATGCACTAGGCCTTCTAGTTTATTAAGAGAAGATTTTTGAAATTTTATCAAATTTTCCCCTTTTGAGCCCCCT
>JAUMGZ010193563.1:0-13045 GCA_032359645.1 Pododesmus macrochisma | reverse complement strand
AACACTACTTATGTAGTGAATGTGAAGTGTCTTTTGTAATGTATAAAGCTCTAGAACACTACTTATGTAGTGAATGTGAAGTATCTTTTGTAATGTATAAAGCTCTAGAACACTAATGATGTAGTGAATGTGAAGTGTCTTTTATAATGTATAAAGCTCTATAACACTACTTATGTAGTGAATGTGAAGTGTCTTTTGTAATGTATAAAGCTCAATAACACTTCTTATGTAGTGAATGTGAAGGGTCTATTATAATGTATAAAGCTCTTGAACACTACTTATGTAGTGAATGTGAAGGGTCTTTTATAATGTATAAAGCTCTATAACACTTTGTATGTAGTGAATGTGAAGTGTCTTTTGTAATGTATAAAGCTCTATAATACTACTTATGTAGTGAATGTGAAGTGTTTTTTGTAATGTATTAAGCTCTATAACACTACTTATGTAGTGAATGTGAAGTGTCTTTTGTAATGTATAAAGCTCTATAATACTACTGATGTAGTGAATATGAAGGGTCTTTTGTAATGTATAAGCTCTAGCACACTTCTTATGTAGTGAATGTGAAGTGTATTTTGTAATGTATAAAGCTCTATAACACTTCTTATGTAGTGAATGTGAAGGGTCTTTTATAATGTATAAAGCTCTTGAACACTACTTATGTAGTGAATGTGAAGGGTCTTTTGTAATGTATAAAGCTCTATAACACTTTGTATGTAGTGAATGTGAAGGGTCTTTTGTAATGTATAAAGCTCTATAACACTAATGATGTAGTGAATATGAAGGGTCTTTTGTAATGTATAAAGCTCTATAACACTACTTATGTAGTGAATGTGAAGTGTCTTTTGTAATGTATTAAGCTCTTGAACACTACTTATGTAGTGAATGAATGTGAAGTGTCTTTTATAATGTATAAAGCTCTAGACCACTACTTATGTAGTGGATGTGAAGGGTCTTTTGTAATGTATAAAGCTCTATTACATTACTTATGTAGTGAATGTGAAGTATCGGTCGTTGATCACCTGTACGTTTTAAATAGGGTCCTTTTGTGCTGTGCATCTATAGCTAAAGATTGTAAAAATACAGGAACAATCTTGAAATATTATACAGAATGTTACAGCAAATAACTACGTCTATTGTTTTTATGTTATATCAAACACGTTTATTTCTATTCCGGGGACAAGCCACATCTCACTGATCAATGCACAAGAAAGAGTTCACACCTGTAAGTAATTTTTTTTTAACCAACCTGTTATGATGATACGATACAGGAAATCACGTTCTCTAATTAAAGAGCTTAAGCAGAATGCGTTCAAAATATAGTATCACTTGAGCCCGAGCACCATATAAGTAAAACGAATTGTCAAATTTATCAGCGACAAGAGCTATCTACATCGTACTTCTGCGGTTTTGATTAAGCCATTCCAACAGAAGATATCGCGTGTTGTATTTGTTCTTGGTGTGTTTATAAGTTCTTGGTGTGTTTATAAGTTATTCGTGTGTTTATAAGTTCTTGGTGTGTTTATAAACAAAGCAACGCACCAAAGTACAAAAACATGTCAATGCCAACATTGATGTAAGTAAGCTTTTCAATGAATGTCTATGGAAGTGAGAAAAATTGAATGTTTCCCTAAATCCAATAAGTTTTACAAGCAAAATGTATACACTTAAGTGTGCACAACAGATCATCATATTATTTGAAGCATTGGTACCGAGTTGAGATCCCTTGCTAGGTATGCATACATTTGCAACATCTCAACTAATGCTGGTGTAATGTTGAAGCAGGGGTCATGTAGAAAAAGTGACCTTGTCCTGTTTTCTACGTAAAAAACGGAATATTATTCCAATTAGAATTAGACCTACCTGTACATAAGAAATAATTTTAATTTTCAACGCCTTTACGGTAAATTTGTTTTAACATTCTGTATTAAGTGTGCATAGTTTCTCATAAATTTACATGAATATTAAGCAGTTTGTTTTTTGGTTTAAAAATGTTCGCGTTTTCTTTGTTTTTGTACTGCTATATTCAAATTGAAAAATTTTACCGAACGCGCCAAAAAATGCGTTCGTTGATGAATAAAATTAAAAGTCCAATATTATTGCTTGCAAAATCAAAAGCTATTGCATTTCTTAGATTTCATAAATCGTAACATCGTTAGCTTTTTCAATTTTGACACCGAAGGGTTTCCCCACGGGCATACGTGGTGCATGGCATTTCAACTATTATCCAATATGTGCATGTATAAGAGTAAATATGAATGTATGTCATACTAAATTCAGTTCAACTACAAGTTCTTCGCTTCCTTTTGAGCGTCCATTGATGGCGGTTTTATTGGGGTTGGACATTGATTGTCGGGTAAAATTCTCGTATTATACTTCCCCATACGCTTTTCATTGACAATACAGGGGAGGTCTAGTGATGTATCTGTGACACTTGTAAAATATATTATGACAGTCAGGCATAGTGATACAATGTTACGGGAACCTTTATTTACAGGTCTTACCAAAAGAGTTTTATCCAAAATAGTTTGACTTAATAAAGTAATAAGTGTTTGACACCTGGAGTGTTTTAATGTGTCTTAAAAGCTAGGTTAACAAGAGCTTTAAGTTTCTATTAGAGTCACACAGGTTAGACAGGTTGTAGCTAGGGTAGGAACCAGACAAATAATATGTGCGTTCATCGGAGGGGGAGCTATACCTAAGCTGGCGGTCCCATGTACAGGGAATTCTAACCCCTGGCACAATAAAGATCCCCAAGTAAAGTAACGCCGTTGCACGAGATCAGGGGCGAGACCTGAATAATAATATGTCTCAGATTTAAGATTATTGCTTTGAGTTTCCGTTCAAGTCGTCGATTCACTTCCTGTCCTGTCAATTTTAGTTTTCGTGTGTGTGTGTGTGTGTGTGTGTGTGCGTGCGTGCGTGCGTGCGTGCGTGCGTTGCTTTAAAAATGGCGTTTCTCAGTGTCTTTTCAATACAATAATCCCTTGTTGTGAAAATGTAATCAGAGATAATCGACAGTAAGCGTATTAACGATATTCAGAGTCTACCGTCGAAATAGTGATCAAGCTGTTATTATAACCAGAGATCGCTGTAGCAATTATAAATGCGGGATTTAAAAAAAAAATAAAAAAAAAACATTGAAAAATAGCATGATGCACAATCAATATATATGTGTGTGTGAATTCGTTTTTTCGCTCTAGTTGCATTGATCTAAGTAATGCATGTTGTTTTAATTGTATTTTCATTTAAATACCCAAATATAAAAGTGATAATTTACTTACCTCCGCAAACCTGGTAACCTGTTCCAGTAATTAGAATTACGAACATCAAATTAAACATTGTGAAATATTTGTGAGAACTACGCTACATCGATATGTTATAACGTCCATGAAACGCCCCTCGTCTCGTGTATAAAGTTTCTTCTCGTTTTAAGGTACTTCCATATACAAATCCCACTTGAGATTTAATGTTGATTTCAAGCACCTCTTAGTCTAGGTGTCGCTACTGTGTGCAAACTGAGCCAATGAGCCTTTCTGTGCACTTGTTTAGACTCCATAAATATGTTCCTGTGGTGTATCTAAATCAATACACATGGCTCTTTCTACACATTCCAGTGCATATATTTCCAAGTGAGGGTTACCAAGTGGATTAATTAATGTCAAAATTGATTTCAATTCATAATGTAGAATTAAAATTGCAACCTGAATAGTGCTTGCTCTAATTTGCTGGTCTTCTATAAATAGTAGTTGTCTTCGTATTATTTATACTATCTGGAAACTCAGCACAAAAGAGAACGCAGAAAACGCCACGAGAACAAGCTTGTAGTAAGCGGCCGGATCGAAGAGTTTACAAAAAGCATCTGCAGGACAGCGATTTTCTAGATAAAATAACTACTCCCGAATACGTGTGAAATTGTGCGGCATGTGATGTTCTTGATAACTACTTGACCGAACTTATCATTAGTGTGATCATGTATCAATAACAAAAATATGACTAAACTGTAGAATAAACAGGGAGGGTTAGCTACTACCGGCATGGGTTAGATAACAGACATAATAATAGAGAGATCACAAGGAAAGAAAGAAAATATCAAAGTGGCATACACACTCCGGTACTATGAAAGCAATTACTTCAATACAACGAATTATTTATATAGCTCTACAGTTACATGATGTGTCATAAAATGAATACTTTTGATTAGTTAGATACCAG
Source organism: Pododesmus macrochisma (assembly GCA_032359645.1). NCBI lineage: Eukaryota > Metazoa > Mollusca > Bivalvia > Pectinida > Anomiidae > Pododesmus > Pododesmus macrochisma. The sequence continues at coordinate 8,833 of JAUMGZ010193563.1, read as the reverse complement.
CTGGGGTTCAAGCCAGCTAAATATTGAAAAATTCACGAAGACCCGCCTCCTGATCGGCCAGTATTTCTCTTTAGTATGCAGACGTAGTTAGGCTGGACAGTGGTATAGTTTAAAATAGCATCAATACCCGTTAAAAGTCCCGTTATTCTCACGCACGCATATAAGCCATGGCAAAATTCACTGTTTCTCGTGCTCAGGTAACATCGTGTCCTTATACACCTATATCAGTGAATGAACTCTACCCGATAACATTCACACAAAACACCAACATTGTCTAAATATCTGTCTTGAGCAATACCCATGTGAAGAAGATGTGAGGGTGTTGTCCAAAATCAACGCCTTTCAGTCATTTATAATTCGGGGCGAATTATAAATTATAATTATTTTTGAAATTTGGTGACTTTGTGAAGATACATGAACTTCAGGTTAGATTAACGAAATGTTATTAACTTTATATGATTTATAAAAAACCCATTTTGAAAATAAATTAAAAACGAAGCAATAATTAATATTCGTTGGTGTGTATGTATCTTTAAGCCAAATCTTCATAATACAAAAAATAATTGTATGGGAAAAATGGTTTTTATACTGAATCTGTAAAACGTTTGTTTGTTTGATTGTTTGTTTAAAAAGCTAGGCTAAGCCGCACGATATCCCGTTCTGGTCATTTAACGACAAGCGAAAACAGGAGAAAAACAAAAAAGCAGGACATGAAAAGAAGTGAAAACAGGAAAAAATAACATGACAGCAAGAGAAGCGAGAACAGGGACATGAGACAGAAAAGGTTGGAACGGTAACAGGATTTTAATTCATAAATATAGGATATAAAAGAACCGGCGATAGGTTCAAGGGAAAGGACAGGAGGATTAATGGCAACATGGACAGAAATTAAAGTAATAAAACATGACAGGAAGATAAGCGACAAAAAGAAAACTAATCAAAGTTATTGAAACATGAAGAGAAGCGAAAACAGGAAGGAACCGGAAGTAAGGTAATAGAGACAAGACAGAGAAAGAAGCAACAAAAAGAAAACTAATCAAAGTTATTGAAACATGCAGAGAAGCGAAAACAGGAAGGAACCGGAAGTAAGGTAATAGAGACAAGACAGAGAAAGAAGCGACAAAAAGAAAACTAATAAAAGTTATTTAGACATGAAGAGAAGCGAAAGCAGGAAGGAACCGGAAGTAAGGTAATAGAGACAAGAAAGGGAAAGAATCGACAAAAAGAAAACTAATCAAAGTTATTGAAACATGAAGAGAAACGAAAGCAGGAAGGAACCGGATGTAAGGTAATAGAGACAAGACAGGGATAGAAGCGACAAAAAGAAAACTAATCAAAGTTATTGAAACATGAAAAGAAGCGAAAGCAGGAAGAAACCGGAAGTAAGGTAATAGAGACATAACAGGAAGATAATCGACAAAAAGAAAACAAATCAAAGTTTTTGAAACAAGAAGAGATGCGAAAGCAGGAATGTTGCGGAATTAAGGTAATAGAGACATGACAGGAAAAGAAGGACAAAAAGAAAACTAATCAAAGTTATTGAAACATGAAGAGAAGCGAAAGCAGGAATTAAGGAACCGGAAGTAAGGTAATAGAGACAAGACAGGGAAATAAGCGACAAAAAGAAAACTAATCAAAGTTATTGAAACGTGAAGAAAAGCGAAAGCAGGTAGGAACAGGAAGTAAGGTAATAGAGACAAGACAGAGAAAGAAGCGACAAAAAGAAAACTAATCAAAGTTATTAAGAAATGAAGAGAAGCGAAAACGGGAATTAAGGAACCGGAAGTAAGGTAAAAGAGACAAGACAGAGAAAGAAGCGACAAAAAGAAAACTAATCAAAGTTATTGAGACATGAAGAGAAGCGAAAGCAGGAAGGAACCGGAAGTAAGGTAATAGAGACAAGAAAGGGAAATAAGCGACAAAAAGAAAACTAATCAAAGTTATTGAAACATGAAGAGAAGCGAAAGCAGGAAGGAACCGGAAGTAAGGTAATAGAGACAAGACAGAGAAAGAAGCGACAAAAAGAAAACAAATCAAAGTTATTGAAACATGAAGAGAAGCGAAAGCAGGAAGGAACCGGAAGTAAGGTAATAGGGACAGGACACAGAGAGAAGCGACAAGAGGAACACGAAATAAATCAATAGAAAAATAACATGAAGAGAAGCGGCAGCAGGACAGGAATTAAAGTAATAAAACATGACAAGAAGAGAAGCGACAAAAAGAAAACTAATTAAAGTTATTGAGACATGAAGAGAAGCGAAAGCAGTAAGGATATTATGAAAACTCGAATCATAGTCCGAAGTCCGAAGTCCGACGGTCGGAGACTTGAAATAGCATTCCCAGGTCTCTCGGGCACGTAAAAGAACTCGTCACATTAAACGATAAGTCTTAATGAGATGACTGGTAAAAAGAAGAATTGCTTACAAAATCAGTGTAAGTAAAAAGGAAGCTGATAATAGTTAATGAGTATTGTGAGAAAAAGAGACAAGGAAAATGCTTATACTGTTAATTTTAAAATAAATCAGCAGAAACCAAACCAACTTTGTTTCTTCTTTAAATGCATACATGGAACGAATGACTTTAAAAAGTGTATTATGGTATATTGCTCGCAACGTACTGCTGAATATCTGTATATCTGAGTATTTTTATTTCAGTTTTAAAAATACATTAATTCCTCTAGATTATGAAATGAATAAGAAATAAAATATTCTTCTTCTCATAAAAATAGGTAAATAAAACTGTCCGTTTGCAATAATCGTTTAACACTTGATTGAATAGCAAAGAAAGTAAGTTTGATTTAGCAGACATTTGCATGCCATGCATTCACTTGTTAGTAAATTGATTCTTTATCCAGGTATTGAGAACTGTGCTGATGTATTCTCCAGGACAGAGATTCAAAGAAAACTCGCAATGATAAATACATCCACCACCCATAGAGTTATAGACAGGTACTCCACCTCTGACAAAAACTCCTAGTTATACCATCAAACCATGGCCATCTATACAATAACTACAGTACCAAGTTACAAATGCGCATCAGTCATCGAAGAATATCAAGCAGCTCTTTTTACACAGTCAATACGAAGACAAATCTACTGCTGCACGATGTTTTAATTAGCGATTTTGATGTGATGCAGCAAGATGAAACTCGTAAAGAAATTAAAGAACCAGACGTAACACGGAACAGCAACTATAAACAAAGAAAGTTTGAGTAGAAATTCAAAATAAATTCGTTCATGAAACATAAATAGCATATTGTGCTAAATATTTCTGTCACATCAGTATTTTCTATGCACTCAGTTTTCCCCCCTGAAACAGCAGTATTTAAGTCGACTTCAATATTCTGTCACTGATGTGTTTTTTCTTTCGCTTTCTCTCTTTTATTTCTGTCTTAGCAGTCTTGTTCTGCCAGATATAGTCTTCTTGTTTTTGTTCAGCGTTTTTCTTGTCTTTGTTAAGCGTTTGTCTTGTCTTAGTTCAGCGTATGTATTGTCTTTGTTCAGCGTGTGTATTGTCTTAGTTCAGCGTTTGTCTTGTCTTTGTTCAGCGTTTGTCTTGTCTTTGTTCAGCGTTTGTCTTGTCTTAGTTCAGCGTATGTATTGTCTTTGTTCAGCGTGTGTATTGTCTTAGTATATCGTTTGTCTTGTCTTAGTTCAGCGTTTGTCTTGTCTTTGTTCAGCGTTTGTCTTGTCTTTGTTCAGCGTTTGTCTTGTCTTATTCAGCGTTTGTCTTGTTTTAGTTCAGCGTTTGACTTGTCTTTGTTCATCGTTTGTCTTGTCTTTGTTCATCGTTTGTCTTGTCTTAGTTCAGCGTTTGTCTTGTTTTAGTTCAGCGTTTGACCTGTCTTATTTCAGCATTTGTCTTGTTTTTGTTCAGCGTGTGTATTGTCTTAGTTCAGCGTTTGTCTTGTCTTTGTTCATCGTTTGTCTTGTCTTATTCAGCGTTTGTCTTGTCTTATTTCAGCATTTGTCTTGTTTTTGTTCAGCGTGTGTATTGTCTTAGTTCAGCGTTTGTCTTGTCTTAGTTCAGCATTTGTTTTGTCTTTGTTCAGCGTGTGTATTGTCTTAGTTCAGCGTTTGTCTTGTCTTATTCAGCGTTTGCCTTGTCTTTTTTCAGCATTTGTCTTGTCTTTGTTCAGCGTGTGTATTGTCTTATTTCAGCATTTGTCTTGTTTTTGTTCAGCGTGTGTATTGTCTTAGTTCAGCATTTGTCTTGTCTTAGTTCAGCATTTGTCTTGTCTTTGTTCAGCGTGTGTATTGTCTTAGTTCAGAGTTTGTCTTGTCTTAGTTCAGCATTTGTCTTGTCTTTGTTCAGCGTGTGTATTGTCTTAGTTCAGAGTTTGTTTTGTATTTGTTCAGCGTTTGTCGTGTCTTTGTTCAGCGTGTGTATTGTCTTTGGTCCGCGTTTGTCTTTTTTATTTTTCAGCTTTTCGTTTAGCGTGTGTATTGTCTTAGTTCAGCATTTGTCTTGTCTTTGTTCAGCATTTGTCTTATCTTAATTCAGCGTTTGTCTTGTCTCTGTTCAGTGTTTTTCTTGTCTTTGTTCAGCGTTTGTCTTGTCTTTGTTTAGCGTTTGTCTTGTCTTTGCTCAGCGTTTAGCTTGTCTTTGTTCAGCGTTTGCTTTGTCTTTGTTCGGCGTTTGTCTTGTCTTAGTTCGGCGTCTGTCTTGTCTTTTTTCAGCGTTTGTCTTGTATTTGTTCAGCGATTGTCTTGTCTTTGTTTATCGTTTGTCTTTTCTTTGTTCAGAGTTTGTCTTGTCTTTGTTCAGCGTGAGTATTGTCTTTGTTCAGCGTTTGTCTTGTCTTAATTCAGCGTTTGTCTTGTCTTTGTTAAGCGTTTGTCTTGTCTTTGTTCAACGTTTGTCTTGTATTTGTTCAGCGTGTGTATTGTCTTTGTTCAGTGTTTGTTTTGTATTTGTTCAGCGTTTGTCGTGTCTTTGTTTAGCGTTTGTCTTGTTGTGTTCAGCGTGTGTACTGTCTTAGTTTAACGTTTGTCTTGTCTTAGTTCAGCGTTTGTCTTGTCTTTGATCAGCGTTTGTCTTGTCTTTGTTCAGCGTTTGTCCTGTCTTTGTTCAGCGTTTGTCTTGTCTTTGTTAAGCGTCTGTCTTGTCTTTCTTCAACATTTGTCTTGTCTTGTTCAGCGTTTGTCTTGTCTTTGTTCAGCGTTTGTCTTGTCTTATTTCGGCGTTTGCCTTTTCTTTGTTCAGCGTTTGTCTTGTCATGTTCAGCTTGTTTATTGTCTTTGTTCAGTGTTTGTCTTGCCTTTGTTCAGCGTTTGTCTTGTCTTATTTCATCGTTTGTCTTGTATTTGCTCAGCGTTTATCTTGTCTTTGTTTAGCGTTTGTCTTGTCATGTTCAGCGTGTTTATTGTCTTAGTTCAGCGTTTGTCTTGTGTCTTAGTTCAGCGTTTGTCTTTTGTCTTATTTCAGCGTTTTTCTTGTCTTAGTTCAGCGTTTGTCTTGTCTTTGTTCGGAGTTTGTCTTGTCTTTGTTCAGCGTTTTTCTTGTCTTTGTTCAGAGATTGTCTTGTCTTTGTTCAGCGTTTGTATTGTCTTTGTTTAGCGTTTGTCTTGTCTTTGTTCAGCGTTTGTATTGTCTTTGATCAGCGTTTGTCTTGTCTTTGTTCAGCGTTTGTCTTTTCTTATTTCAGCATTTGTCTTGTATTTGTTCAGTGTTTGTCTTTTCTTATTTCAGCATTTGTCTTGTATTTGTTCAGTGTTTATCTTGTCTTTGTTTAGCGTTTGTCTTTTCATATTCATCGTGTGTATTGTCTTAGTTCAGCGTTTGTCTTGTCTTTGTTCATCGTTTGTCTTGTTTTGTTAAGCGTTTGTCTTGTTTTGTTAAGCGTTTGTCTTGTCTTAGTTCTTTGTTTGTCTTGTCTTTGTTCAGCGTTTGTCTTGTCTTTGTTCATCGTTTGTCTTGTTTTGTTAAGCGTTTGTCTTGTGTTTGTTCGGCGTTTGTCTTGTCTTAGTTCTTTGTTTGTCTTGTCTTTGTTCAGCGTTTGTCTTGTCTTTTTTCGGCGTTTGTCTTGTCTTAGCTCGGCGTTTGTCTTGGCTTTGTTCAGCGTTTGTGTTTTCTTTGTTCAGCGTTTGTCTTGTCTTTGTTCGGCGTATGTCTTGTCTTAGCTCGGCGTTTGTCTTGGCTTTGTTCAGCGTTTGTCTTTTCTTTGTTCAGCGTTTGTCTTGTCTTTGTTCAGCGTTTGTCTTGTCTTTGTTCAGCGTTTATCTTGTTTTGTTCTGAGCTTGTTTTTGTCTATGTTTGTTTTGTGTTTATTCTGGGTTTGGCTTATTTTTGTTTTTAGATTTCCTTTATCTTTGTTTCGAGTTTGGCTTCATTTTGCTCCAAATTGTTACGAGTTCGTATTCTATTTGTTCTGATTCTGCCTTGTAATTGCTCTGAGCTTGTCTTGTCTTTTTTCTCCATTTGTCTACTCTTTGTGTTGTGAGTATGTCTTGTTTTTGGTTTTCTTTGTTTTGGGTTTGTTACGTTTTTATATTGGTATATATGTTTTCTTTTGTGTATTATTCATATAGAACAGAAAATTGTATACCGCACGTAAATCAAATAAATTCTATTTTCGACAACGTTGTCTATAAGCATGTTATACTGTTACTCAATATAATCTGCTGTATATCATACGTACTTTGTAAACGTCTTTTTAGAACTTGTTGGTCTTCTAGTAACCCATTCTTTGTCACCTGTAATGGATACGGAAGCTTGTGTGATTTCGGCGTGTTCGTGTAGGGCTTTTTGGATCGTCAAATATGATTCTAGGTTTCTTTAATCCCCACACGTACTCTTGCAAAGCAATGCCTTCTATTACAATCGATCACCAACAGTCGATCATGTTGGGAAGAAAAAGCAAGACTTTTCCAGTCTGAGCTTTTAAGGTCATTTTGTTTTGCGTTATAGAGAGGTCTATATACATAGTCTTAACGTTCATGAGACACAGGTCAAATACCTTCTCTGTACCTTTCTATGTTTGGTCAGTCTGGAACACTCTCATTGATATTCAAATAGTAGTTATCTCATTTTTGACAGCTTCTTATCATTAATTTTCCAATCAAATTAATTATGTTGCATTTTTTTCCACGGGGATGTGCCGAGTGAAAACATTTTCAATTTTATCAACCAGGTTGGGAAATAAATAACAACACACTAAAAACAATGAGATAAGGGCTTTCTCATATAACAAAATAATCAAAGATTAAAGTTCGCTTGTTAGAAAAACAAGAATTACGCCATTTTTTGGAATGAAAGATGTAAAACTATGTATTATGACGTTACTTCGACTGGTCTTGAGAACAGCTTTGACGTCATAGTGAGTAAACGGCTAGAAAAAAATGAACTGCTGATTATCACTTTTCCAGCGTTCTTACTGACCGATGACAGTTGATTATCACTTTTCCAGCGTTCTAATTGACCGATGACAGTTGATTATCACTTTTCCAGCGTTCTAATTGACCGATGACAGTTGATTAGCACTTTTCCAGAGTTCTTATTGACCGATGACAGTTGATAAGCACTTTTCCAGCGTTCTTATTGACCGATGACAGTTGATTAGCACTTTTCCAGCGTTCTAATTGACCGATGACAGTTGATTAGCACTTTTCCAGCGTTCTTATTGACCGATGACAGTTGATTAGCACTTTTCCAGCGTTCTTATTGACCGATGACAGTTGATTAGCACTTTTCCAGCATTCTAATTGACCGATGACAGTTAATTAGCACTTTTCCAGAGTTCTAATTGACCGATGACAGTTGATTATCACTTTTCCAGCGTTCTAATTGACCGATGACAGTAGATTAGCACTTTTCCAGCGTTCTTATTGACCGATGACAGTTGATTATCACTTTGCCAGCGTTCTAACTGACCGATGACAGTTGATTATCACTATTGCAGCGTTCTAACTGACCAATGACAGTTGATTCTCACTTTTCTCAAATCCTTGCGGAGTTCTAAAACAAAAGTAGTTGTTTGAAAAAAAAGTTTAACTTTAAATATTTTTTATTTATCAACTTGCATAATTAATTTTACAAATACACAAAAGATATGGGGATTCAGAAGCAATTTTAATAAAAAAAATAAATTCAAAGTACATGTATTTACGTGCGGATACAAAGTTATAGATATAACTGTGATAAGAATATGCACTTCACATGAAATGATGTTTACAGTACATTATGTTGATAAACGGATGGAAGATTAAAGGTAGAGATCATTGCAATAATTTCAAGTGTTCCTTGTCAAATTATTAGCTAGACAATTTTTTTGGGGGTAAAATTGTTTACTTCTCAATTGATTTTTTTCTTCAAAACTTCGTAATTTTGCTTCATTTACCAAATATTTATATTTCTGTTTTGATAACTAGCAGGTCATACTATCATTGTCTAAGCATCATTGCAGACAAACGCTTATGTTAGCTTTTTGGACATTTATCAGGTGTTAATCAGCGTATTGGGGATGTGGAGAGGACGTGAGCTGATTAAGATATGATGTGGAGAGGACATGAGTTGATTAAGATATGATGTGGAGGGAACGTGAGTTGATTAAGATATGATGTGGAGAGGACATGAGCTGATTAAGATATGATGTGGCGAGGACGTGAGCTGATTAAGATAAGATGTGGAGAGGACGTGAGTTGATTGAGATATGATGTGGAGGGGACATGAGTTGATTAAGATATGATGTGGAGAGGACGTGAGCTGATTAAGATATGATCTGGAGAAGACGTGAGCTAATTAAGATATGATGTGGCGAGGACGTGAGCTGATTAAGATATGATGTGGAGAGGACGTGAGCTGATTAAGATATGATGTGGAGAGGACATGAGTT
>JAUMGZ010193552.1:0-13051 GCA_032359645.1 Pododesmus macrochisma | reverse complement strand
AAATATGGAAAGGTCAATTTGAAAATCATTAGTTTAAACGCTTAAATGTTAACTTCTTGTATATATTGAAAGAAAAATATATTATACACTTCTTAGAACAAGGTAATTACTTCACTAAACACTAAATGGCATAAAGAAGAAACCATTCTGAATTTATTAAGGTACTACATTCGTCCACTACGGCGAACCCGGATATGCAAATTTGTGGTCTCGAGTTAACATTATATTTACGCTAAGTATTGAGCCCTGAATAACTAGCTGTGGTGGTCTTGAAATGGATGTTGCTCATGACGCAATATTAAGGGTTCGAACCCGACCGGGTGCTTATTTTCTATAAAAAGAATATCTCCTATTGTGGGTGGTGGTGGAGTAGGCAGTTGGGCATTTAGTTATTGTTTCTCCTTGTGACAGTCAGAAGTACTTTCTGGGTAAGACTTGGAAAATATGCAAATACTATAGATGACCGTCTGATCGAATAGATAACTAACTACATTTTAGTCGTGAGGATTGTTATGATGTGTTTTTTTAATCTTATTAAGAGGCGGTTGTTGGTTTATCTTTGTCTTTTATTTCGATTATTCAACTTACGATGTTATATATCATGCAGTTGAGATTCAGAAAAATACCATCGGTAAAATAATTCTCACTTCAATAAGAGGAGATTTATTACAGTTAGTAATCAATGCTTACATATATATGTTTGTTTGTTTATTAGGGTTTAGCGTACCTTTACCTCAGGTATAGGTCGTATCGAGGCATTGCTTGCGACAGTACGCACTTATGGCGACTTAATAGTACTGTCTCACTGTTATATCACACCGCAGACACATTTACATGATACGACACTCGGTAACATTACACTGACACCGAGCCAAGCAGTCCTCTTCCTACCCAGTAATACTGAGCGCTTAGCAGGGAGCGAGAAGATTGTCTAATTTTAACGTCTTAGGATATGACGCGACCGGGATTCGAACCAATGACCGTGGATTCTAGCATCAGTCAACCTAGCTGGTGTTAACGGGAAATCCTGGCTTTTCAACTGCAAAGGGGCAAGCGGGAAGTTTCCCGGTAGCCCTATATATGCTTTATATAGTAAGAAAAATTAGGAATGCAGGATTCACATAAAAATAGTTGACACTCACTTAAATACAAAAATTATTCATTTATTTTATCAAATTATCATAATACATATCAGACAGTAAACACAATTCACTCACAACCACGCACAACCACGCACACCCAAGCAAACACACACACACACACACACACACACACACCAGCACATATGCATATATATGCATACGTTATTTTTTCTTCGCAGATACATACATGCTTTATTATTTCAATTAAATTATTAAGAACAAAAAGCAGAAAGTTAATAACACGGAAGCACAACGCACGCACGCACGCACGCACGCACGCAGAGATACATATATTTTTCATTTAATTAATTAGATCTTACATAAAAATATCAGTCAGTTAACAACATTCACCCAAGCACACAAACGCACGCACGCACGCACAGGCACAGATATATGCATACTTTAATTTCTACGCAGATACACATATATTATTTTAAATAAATTACAAAGAACAAATAGCAGAAAGTTTACAACACACACGCACGCACGCACGCACGTACGCACGCACGCACAGAGTCTAGGTTATGTTTGTAAAGTTAAATATATATTCTGAATACGAGTATTGAATATCAAACCAACTTCTCTTTTGACATTTGTTTGATATTCGATATTCAATATTGAATATCGAATATCGAATATCGAACCAACTTCACGCCCGTTTATTAAACACGTTTTTTACTTACAACAATTGATAACTGCACACAATGAAAGCATTCTTACAACAAAATAATTATTTTACAAGGATGTTAGCCATACTGTATCATAAAGTGTAGTTAAATAAGCAATAATTTATGGACAACAACACAATCTGCAACAACCATATTATACAGCTCTAGCAATATTTTTGGAGAAGGCCATTCTTGTAGTGGCAGAGGGCACGGTCGTGGTAGGGACCACGGCAAGAACGCTTCTACTAGGGTTTCTAAAAAAGCCCCATTTCCACTTGCCCTATCCTCAAGTGTCTCAGATTAGCTCGTAAACGCTTGTTTAGACCCCTGGGATGGTTAAGATCTTCCAAGACCGGATCTTCCTCGGTAAAGAAATATTACAGAAGACAATTGGGCTTTGTCAGTGGTTTCGGAGGACTAAGACATTTCTCTTAAAAGTAGTCCCCTTTTGTACACAGAGTCCATTTAGAGAAGGAAATGGATCTGGATGCAGAATCAGGACCTTGCTCATGAAGGGGACCGTGGAGGAGCTTCCAAGGTAACTTGGGACACTAGGCTTATACTCCCGATTGTTTGTGGTCAAGAAACGTTCCAGTGCCTGAATACCAATTATTGACCTCAGTACATTAAATCAGAATATTCTGTCTTCCCATTTCAAGATGGAGACACCATGCAATATCATTGCTTCCGAGCGTCCTGGAATGTGGGCAACCTCGGTAGATCTGAATTATGCCTATTTCAACTTTCCCATTAGGAAATCGGTAAGGAAATTCCTTCGGTGTACCTTCAATCGGAAAGTCTACCAGCTCGGGTCGCGTATGGGCGGCGATAAGGGTAAAACATACGTTAATACTAAATCAACAATCAATTTCGCTAACATCTAACTATACAAAACAATCAGGAGTAATTGTTAAGACGAACAATATGTATTACAAAATAAACAGCTTAAAATAAAATCAACTGACTGGAATGCAAAACGAACGGTCTCAGCTGCAAACGAACAGTCACCGCTGCAAAATAAATAGTCAACGCTGCAAAATCAACAGTCATTCACCGAATTAACGCTAGATGGCGTGCGAGTCTGTTAACTGAATGAAAAGTAAAAGTTGTAGCCCGAGCACGATTTACCGAGCTCAATACTACAAGGAAGGTTTTTGACAAAAAGAAAATACAAAACCTACCGACACAAAAACCGACATGGACTCTAAATGCCTCAATCTTCGAAGCAATCTGTATGGTTTGGGATAGGCCCCATGTGAACCTGTTTACCATGACTCAAAATTAACCGGATTCAGACTTTAGTGTCTTCGTTTGAAGACTATATGGTCTGGGGAGTGGACGCTCTCTCTCTCTCTCTCTCTCTCTCTCTCTCTCTCTCTCTCTCTGTACTGGTACAACTTGATGGCTTATGCCACTCCTCGTCGCCCTATCTTTACCGCTCTGCTTTCATGATTATGTTGCTACTTCTATTCCTCTCCTGTTAATGGTTTTTCTCTTTTGCTCTTTCTTCACCATAACAGTGACATATTCTTATGGTGACACGTGCTTCTTTTTTATACAGTGGAAAGGATTACCATACACCGGAATGACACGAATACATCGTGACGTGTGTTACACATGTGTAGCAGAAAATGCTTACCATATCGCGAGCACCTGCTTTCGCTTCTAGTTTTTCAATAGAAGTTCGTGATGTTTCCTTTTTTAGTTAATAAATGTATATTTTGTTATTTTTTCTGTTTGCGTCCCACGTTTTCCTTTTGTTGCCCATGTCCATGGACTTACGGCTTTAAAATATCGTCTTTGTTTTTCGACACTCTTCATCGGTATTTGCTCAGTTAGTCTCGGTCCAGGTCTTACCATCCTCAGCCAGAGATCCCTATTTTCATGCCTGGGGGCTACCTCAGTGGGCTTGTCTGAGTAAGTCTTTGCTGAAGATGTTAGCCACGTAGAGGCCTCCTTATATGTATTTTTATTTTATATTTATTTAATTTTTGTTTGTTTGTATTTTGTTTTTAAATAATAAATTTCTGTTGTTAATTTGATATTTGTGTTCTTTAAGTTTACTGTTACGGTTGTTTCGCGCTTCATTTTATGGCAGACTTTTTGGCAAAAGAAACACAAATTGCTACCAAAAGTATGATGATAAATTTTACTTTTAAACATCGATATTGGTTTCATTTGGATTGTTATTACATGTCATATTAAAACATAAAGGAGGGTCTATATCGATATGCATTCACAAACATTATAGTGCTCAACAAAGTGACCAACCTATCTTCGCTTGCCAAGGGTTACTGTACCCTATGCTCATATCCACCCTTGACCTCGTTCGCTGCGATTTTGAAGGCACTCTCTAATCTAAGCACTTTGATTGGTGCACAACACATCGTCAGGACTAATCGGCACGCCTGATACAACACAAGCCAGAAATCATAACAAACCTGGCTACCACTTGCCGCTACAAGTTTTTGTTCCTAGAAACGCATCCTTTCCTTTACTTAGCATGACTTGCACGGTCTGTGTGTGGTCTTAATTGTTGTATTCTAAATATATCGGAAAGGGATTGTCGAAAAGAAGGTATCTATGGGCGCAGCCATTGTGCTAAATAATGCAAAATAGTACAAGCTATTTCATTAGTTAATGAAAACCTCGTTCAAAATCGCAGCGAACGAGGCCAATGGTGGATATGAACGTAGGGTACAGTAACCCTTGGCAAGCGAAGATGTGACCAACCTGGCCGGACGCACTATGTTCCATGTCGCAACAAGGCGACTTTTCATTTCAATTAACATATTCTAATTTTATAGTTAAAACTATCTAAAACATGATGATATATGTAAAGATATAAAAAAGTTTATACATATAAAAAGTTTAGTGACATATGAGGAATACAACAAGGTTCATTAATAGTGTAGCGTATACATCAAGAGGAAACCAACAAGAAGCATGCATATTATGTTTATACATCTTACAGCAATGGATAGTTTATCAACATTGAAGTGTTAATTATTATATAAATAATTATGTTAATGATATTGATATCAAATACCTAGATTTTTTGTTTGTATTGGGACTCAAATAAAAACTTACCCCAGGGGCCTTTAATTAGACAAAACGCAGTTTACAATGTGTCATATTATGAAGAAATATTATTTCTACCGAACAAATATGAATGTTAAACAAATAACTAATTTACATTGTTATGTATTTTTCGTAATTAAAGTTAATTGTGACAAAATTATCAAATAAATAACGAGAAAAACACATTTTAAAATGACAATATGCCATATGCGTCTTCAGAATTTTACCATGATTTTATGTGATATATATCACAAAAGTGATTTCATTTTTAAGTTATTATGAACGGTATTACGTTTCCCTTTTTGTTGTTGAAAATATGTTTGTCAAAATGTTGACCGCGTGACCTTATGACCTCGAAAAACACAAAAAATTAAAGATGGCATCCACCCCGAATATATTAACTTTCATTTCAGCACAAGGCACCAGTCATTAACACAAAATGCACGATTTTTCTTTACTAGACGTCTCTTTAAAATTGGCTGGTCTACTAGTATATTCACCATACAGGGAACTAAACAGGACGGGAACTTGCAGACATTAAAATTCTAGCTTAACATGAATCCTAAGCAGATGCGTTTTGAAATTTATCACATGCCATCCTGGGAATATCCAGAATCAAGCTGGTAAAATTGTGACTCGTAGATATATATATATAATGTGTGATTCGACTCCTTTTAAGTTACAGTTGACCACGTGGAATCATATTATACACCATGAATATGGATCTTAAAAATTTTCTATTTATGATTTATTGGCGTCAGTACTTTGCTATTCTTATAACACTGAGTTTCAACATTGTGAAATATAATTCTTGGTTACCGCAGCCGTAACGAAAGTATGTCACCTGTCAATACTATCTTAACAGAGGCGAACTTTGTATATCACATATTAGTATCACATTATCTATAAAATATAGGAAAGTGTATATACTTCATAGTAGCTCTTGAAAGGGAGAGCTCATTCAAAACTAATGTTTTACGTGATTAAATAACTAGAAGAGAACTGAAGAACATTTGAAAAGCATTTGAAATTTGATTTGAGTTTGTTCTGCATGAATCTTTGAGCATGACACAAGTAAGATGCAGATGTAAATATACCTTCTCATAATTATTCAAATCCAAAGACATTTAAGTTGCATGAACGAAGAATAGGTTCAAAACTGTAAAGCGATACAAGTTAAACACCACGGTCAAAATATCATCACGTAAAATTCGCGTGAAAAGTTCCTCTTGTGAAAATCAAGAAAAATTCGCGTGAGTGCATTTTGCCTGTTTAGTATAACACAACGTGAGACTGGTTCTTTCCCTTTGTTACTTCCCTCCGCCAGGGCTCCGCTCCATTGAATACCACTCTTACACAAATTTTGTTGACCAGTTTGGTTTATTCATGCTCACGTTCATAAATTTCTACATTATCTAATTGACAATTCATACGGTATTTTTGCATGTGACAATGCTTCACATGGCAAAGATGCGTGTAAGAAGTAAAGGATACAATAGAAACAGGACGTCCATTAAGACACACTTTATACCGGAAGTCATGCAATGGTAAAACAGCATGCAACCATCCCGTAAACCGAGAAGATCATATAAAACTAAGGCATTTACAACGTTCTCGTTCATTCATTACGCAGCAAATATTATGCATACACCCGGGAAAACTGAATTGAATGAACGCAGCCATAAAATGTCACCTGCCATTCAAGGTCAATGGTTTAAATAATTGACAGCAATATAGTCGCCTAGCAACGTTTTGATAACTTATGTAAAATAGTTTTTTTTTGTTATTTTATGCAAACGTAAAAAGAAAATATTAGTGTATTTTTTTGGAGCTATATTGTAACTGTTAATAGCCTGGTTTCGACCTTCCCGCTATACCCCGTACGAGAGTTCACGGGTCAATATCATTTACCAGAGTCACTTTCACAAATAATTAAAGAATTTTACAAGGAATGCATTATCAATGAACGATCGACTGTTTTGCAACTAGATATTAAGAAAATTGTTTACAAAACAAGCAGCACATTGTAAACACGAGGTCAAAATGCAGGAGTATTTTGCATTAGCATGTTAACCCGTTTCTAGATGTACATAACTATTAGTAACCTGGTACCCTTTGTCTCATGCAATGAGCTGCTTGTTAGACGTTTCACGAAAGAGACAAACCAATTCTGAGTAGAAAAGGTCTTAGTCCGTCTGAAGCCATGACTGCAATATTAGATTCAATGGTTCTTGAACAGAAATAAAAAAATGTATGAGCCTATAAGAAGGCATGGTGGTCACGTCTGCGTGATTTTTACTTTCCCTTCTTTGGTTTTTGACCTTTGATTTACCGAGGTCTTGTCTATTCTCAATTCACTTCTTTAAAGCGTCCATTAAGGACGTTTGCTTGGGAGCTTGACCTGGACTTCGGTACGAGGTGTCTCACACATAAAATTGGCTCTTTCCTCTGATAAATATTACATTTATTGGAGGCATGTTTCAGATCGCATTTTTGTATTCATATACATTAAAATTCGTGAATATTTGACCAATATATTTTGACAAGAAGTCGAAAAGGTCTCAGCCAATTATAATCCATGACGACGATATTGGATTGAGTTAGAGAACGTCGGATACGAATATGAACGTTGACGATTCTCGAAACATTTTCATTAATTTTTTTGAGATTCCATGTAATCTGACCAGCGTTTTATTGACAAGGAGTCGAAAAGGTCTCAGACAATAATTAGCCAGGGCGGGCATTTTTGATAGAGTTTGGCAACAGTGGTCATGAATCTTAAAGCTAGGAACCATGCAGGGAACATGAACATCAAGTTTCGTGACAATATCACAAATGGTTTTTGACAAAATAAGATGTTTAAAAGCAATGACGACCATAATCGATTTCGGCAACGTCGGATTCAAAAATCTGAAAAGGATCTTTCGTGGAATATCAAAATCAAATTTTGTGAAAATCTAACAAATGGTTCGCACCAAGAAGTCGTAAAGGTCACAGGTTAGCAGAAACCATTACGACCATATTGGATAGAGTTTGGCAATATCGGACACAAATCTGCAATAGCCATAGGAGGAACATCCACAAGTTTTAACTAAATTGCACCAGTGGTTTTTACGAAGAAAAATAAGAAAAGTTAACGAGGGACGATTTGGTAAAGGAGAAGTCTTCCTGTCCAGGTAGCCTGAAAATCGTCTTATAACATTCTAATAATGACAGACAAGGTGTTAAATTAACGTCTATCAAGGATAATATTGTTTGTTTCGGTGCTACATCTTGTATCCATATCCGTTACTTAAATCACCCTGAGAAATACTTCATTTGACAGTGAAGTCGCATGCTATTTGTTCGCCATCTTGTCATTTTACTTAGCATCTTCCCGGTGAAATAACGAAAAGTAGACGGTTTTCTTCCTCTCCGCCAAGGAGCACAGGGCAGTCATCTGATAACTCATCAATAAATCGACCACTCAATTCAATAGACTGTATTTATCAGTGTAATGAAGCCACCCCTTAGTAGTTTGTCACGATATCGGTGAAATATTATGGAAGTGACGTTAAGCCTCAATTAAACGGAGGAAAACAACAAAACACTCTAGTAGTATGTAGTAAAATTGGGAGGGATGTTGGATGTTTATCCATTACATATGTATGAATACACAATGTACATTCTGGATAGAATGGGAGTGTTTCTGTTGTCAGTGCCGTCGTCCTTGTCTACATACCACCCCGGTAAACCGGAGATCGTAAACTCAGTGGACATCAAGAACGCAGTGCAGGATAAACAACGTGGATAATGAAGAAGGTAAATTGTCAATGCGGAAACAGTGACAACTGCTGCTTGGTAACATTCATTTTATATATAGAGAATATTATGTGAATTTTCAAATCAACCAGAAGATTACATTGTTAATATCACGATGAACGTTAATTTAAGTGAAACATGCATACATTTGGCATATCAACACAATACTTAGATCTCGCTCCACAGTTTCGTACTTTGGTCCCTACAGAGAGTACGTATTGAAATTGAGGATATGTATTATTTCGGTTGACTTTGATATTTTCTTAGTTTTGTATGTGCTATGCTTGCTGAATAGGTGTTCTTTTAAAATAAATTATATGTGTTGTGATCTGTAATTAAAAAATGTAAACAATTTCCGTGTGAGATAGGCGTATGAATACTGCGGATTAACAGTAGGAAAGGAAATGAGTGCTTTGGTTAGATAAACAATAAACTGTAAATTTGAGAATTTTGTCATTTTCCCGGAAAACAAGCCGAGTTTGAGGCCAGTTTAAATCCATTTTTCATAACGATAGGTCTGTTGTTATTGTTTAAGCTACAGCTCACCAAAAGTTATCCAGAATTTTTTTTTCTCAACTCTGTGAAATGTGCATGTTTTGGTAACCTAGCCCATGAAAATGACATTCAAATAATAAACCTACAGTGAGGTCTATCTTGCTTCAGTATTCTTATGGTTTAGTTGTGTTGGTCTCAAAATGTGCATCAGAAAATCACGATTCCAAAAATCGACACATATGACAGTGTGGCCCGAGAAGGACTCAATTAAAAGTATATTAAATCAACTAAAAATGTAAATTACAAAGTTTCCAAAAAAGGCTCATTCCCAGCTGTGAAGAAAAGTCATCAAAAGTCGTCAAAAACCTTCAACTTTTCAAAATGTCAACGTAAACTTGCTTGAAAGTTACACACTTCAGGAACTGCTGTTAACAATTTCATCTTTCACAAAAATAAAGTGTGTCAGCTTAAGTAAAGACAATTTTAACTATCCCCCAACTGCATACAGAAATCAGACAAAAAGACGAGAATCAAAAATTAACAATTAAGAATTTGATATGCCCTTAAAAAATATGCAAAGGAACAGCGCTGACGATGGAAGGCCACAAAGAAAAAAATTAAAAGACACACAATTGTCGGAACAGGTTAAGAGATTAACAAACCCTTGTGAATTCTCAAAGCACGAGGAATTGTAACTTTTACATATTCAAAAGGTTTCTAAACACCAATATGATGTGTGGTTGTTTTATATTGATGGTTGGAATATGAAAAGTCTATTTAACACATGTTAATGTAATTTAACATTGCTTTGACGTCATTTCATTGTTACGCCTGATAACACGTGCACAGTGTATGATGCCTAATAGGATAAACTTCATATAACAATAAAGCAGTATAACTATGTAGAAATGCAAGTCTGGTAGAGTCAGTAATGTCCCTCTTTAATCTGATTGTGTAATTTATGTTACAAATTGCTTTAATTTAAACCAGTTCTAACGATAAAGTGTTTAAATTACAAATACTTTAGTGGGAACTACTACTATTGATTTAATCCTGAACTGTTTGCAGAGATAAAAGTATAAAAGTGTGTTTTAGCACGGCATCGTAACAGAAACACAAACAAGAAGCGATCTAATCGAGCCATATTATTTACTCATTCACGCGTGCTAATTACAAATGCGAACACGATGATTACTACTTATTCGTGTATTGGAAGTTCTGAATGGAAAACCAAAAAGTGTAAATATGTGATATCACTCATCGAGTTTGAATTGGTGATATAACCTATTCGAATAAGCGAGATCACTCATTTGAATAGGTGATATTAAAAAGAGCTGTTGGGGAACAGCATTGCTCGCCTATTGAAAGCATTTTTGTAATAAGAGCGTCTCATCTGTTACATATCTAGTCTATTGTCAACAGTTGTAAAATATGATGTACATGTCATAAAAGAAACTACCAATGTTTGTATGGCTTGATTGGTTGCTTTCAAACAGTTTTCTTACCATCCTTAGCTTTTTGTAAGTGTAGGATTTGTATTAGTTTAAATGAGAACTTATTTACTTCTGTGGGGTTCTTTTGGCTTTTGTAATGTTTGAACTTAGGTACGCATCCTCTTTGTGACAGTCCATAAATTGCCAAGCAGTCTCAGCACAACAACGACAACACAAGTGAGTGTCCAATGTAGTAATATAGTATCACATTTCACAGTTGCAGGTAAACATTAACCAAGTACATGCAGAACCTTTTGGGCCTTTAAGATGCATAAATCAAGACATATATTCTTGTCTTTTATTGCGCACTCTATGTTAAGCATCTTGTGAATAAAAAAAACTATTGGAAGGTATTACATTATGTCAACACCTGAGCTTAAACTTTAACCAAATCCATACAGGCCCTTTGGGGACTATGCAATGTACATATTCTTAGCTATGATTGTATATTTACTATGCAACAGTACAACAATTAAGTTATCAATCACTTAAAAAGAACTTGCCAAAAAGCTGTTACTAAGTCTATATACCACTATTCAGGTACTAAAATGAGAAAATAATGCCCAGTCTGTTGCTCATGTTCCTCTAAGATACTGCTAAAACCTTATTATAATGTAAAATTAATTAAATATGATAAATACTGGAACTGAACTTGCCCAAAAACTTAAGTGGGTACTACTATAGCCCCCTATTCTACGAATAACTTAAAAGTAAAAGGACGACCCATATATTTTCTTCTCCATGTATGCTACTTCAAACTTTACAAACGAATAAAAGCGGTTAAACTGTTATAAACTGTTTTGATTCAAAACTTAACAGTTATATGCGCCCAAGGGTTGAATACGTAATTCTAGTAAACGTCTTGAATTTGAAGCTAAGATCCCAGCAGATTTATTGAAAAACTAGAGTAGTCGAATTTTGCGGAGAAATATAGTCTATAAACAAACTCCTATGATTTGCCTGATAGGCATATTTGTAATAAACCAAGGGTTTGATCTGCTGCCGTTAGAATACTGTTTCATAGATGAGCGGATCAATACTTGTTTTGCGAATATGTCTGTTTGGTTGAATATCAAATTACAAACAAATTGATAAACCAAAATTTGTCTTATTACGGACTTATAATATAAATCTGATGACGTCATCTGTTTGAAATATAAACGTGCTTGATATTGTCATTTTCAAATAAGAAGCCCGTTTAGAATCAGCTGATATTCCATTAAATTTGTGTTGCTATGGCAAAATAGGAAAAACTAACCTACACACAATTAGATTTTCTCAAGTTTTCCTTATTTTAATTAATTCAAGTGATGCAGACTGGTAGTCAAGCCTAGGCATTTGAACAATCTGGATTCCTTTCAAACGAAAACGTCCTATCAAATTGGGTTAAAGTTATGGATATATATGTGTTTGTTTTTGTTTACCTCGAAAGAATAACTTGCACCAATTTTAATATATATGCCTCATTTGTGTTACATGTGCTAGCATTAAAATCTGCAGGCCTTGTTTTATAATGTTTTTCTCAAAGTTCACCCACTTTTGTTCCCTTTAGGACACCCCTGAGGATGAAGGCCATTATATTAGCAAATCTGTATGTCTTCCCTAAAAAGATGAAATTGGTACAATTATTTTGGAAAAGACTTTGAAAATGTTTAAAATGTAGCATGTTGAACTTTGACCCAAAACATGCAACCTGTTTTGACCCTCGGGTCATGCCTTGAATACATACCAACTGCTTACTACACATTACACATTTTAGTTTGTATACTTTTGGGTCAACCAGATTTTGATTACTCCTGCTTAGTTTGGTCGAAATTGGTCGGGTGGCTGAAGAAGTTGACAATTTGAATTCAAAAATTCACGCCTTAGGAAAACGTGTTTATCAATGCCAACGGTTACAAAAAAGGCTCAGAACTGCAGACTTTCAACAGTCTTATTTTAAATTTTCCTCTGGTGACGTCCCGAGGCCAATCAGTTCAATTGTTGATTCATATCCTCAAGGGTGCTTCCCACGAAGATTGGTAGACATTAGTATTTAGTACAATTGTTTGGTTCCTATCCTCAAGGGTGCTTCCTACGAAGATTGGGTGACACAAGTACTAAGTACAATTGTTGATTCCTATCCTCAAGGGTGATTCCCACGAAGATTGGATGACATAAATACTTAGTACAATTGTTTGATTCCTATCCTCAAGGGTGCTTACCACGAAGATTAGATGACATAAGTACTTAGTACAATTGTTTGGTTCCTATTCTCAAGGGTGCTTCCCACGAAGATTGGATGACATAAATACTTAGTACAATTGTTTGGTTCCTATCCTCAAGGGTGCTTCCCACGAAGATTGGCTGTCACAAGTAATTAGTACAATTG
>JAUMGZ010193541.1:0-13051 GCA_032359645.1 Pododesmus macrochisma | reverse complement strand
GAGTACTGCAGAAGTCGGGGATCGAACATGTACGAAAACACAATACTGTGCAATTCCGGATACCGTTTCCGGACCTTATTAGAAAATCCCACGGAGTACTGTTTGCGACCCTCGTTTTACACTCTTTGTTAATCTATAGTGTAAATAATCAATTTCTTCAATTCAGACACATTGAATAAATAAAAGTATTCATGTTTTACGTTGATTAACAAGCAAAAATGCTGTAACTTGGGGTAAAACCATGTAACAACCTCTTCAAACAGGATGCAAAATGCGAACTGCTTCCCATCTTCATGTGCATATCTCATATATTCGCTGGCTCATAATGACAAAGATACAGTTAATTGACACGAGTAAACCTATCAATAATATGTTATATGCTTCATTGTATCAGAATGATGAACATCATACAAAATTCGAGTTATATTCACATTACAATGTAAGGAAGAACGACATCTAAATCAAAGGTAGTGATGGGCCAGGAAAACGTCAACACGCATGAAAAGTATGACAGATCAACATGTTAATCACAGGGACTGAAGAATAAGGATAAACATACATAGGAGCTAGGTAATGATAACATATAAACTACATCACAAAACATAGTCCAAAATCAGTTATTAACGTATTATAACGACTTAGGAAATAAATGAATAAACTGGTTAACCGATATGTACTGCTTCCAACTGTATTAAAAAACTTTGTAAGGGGGAAAAATGTCTGATGTCTTAAACAAATTTGATATAATGATATAAGTATCGCCAAGTTTTCATAATTTGAATTCTTAAAGGAGAGCTGAACCTTTGCATGCCTTGTTAAATATACAAGCTTGTAACAATAATTGTTACCCTACTCTCTATATAAATTCAGGAAAACAAGTTTGACTATCTTCCCAGTAGAAATCAATGCAAAATATATGCAGCTGGGAAACAGTTACACGTGCCGGGAAAATGCTCTGAAACTATTTCCCAGTACCATGACAACGGCGTTATTGACACCACCTGAAGCGTATTGGCAACCATGACTTTGCGTTCGGTGTTCTGGGTCAACCCGGTGAACTATTTCACTCGGCCTTTGGCCTCGGGAAATAGTTAACCAGTTGACCCCAACACCTCTGGGATATAGTTTTGAATGTTTCCCAAAAAGGCTTGAAATATTTGTATAATATATAATTTATAAAAGACAATAAACCACTTCTCTTTATGAGAGGACTTCATTGAAGATTCAAAACCTAGGTACGAATTAAACTTCGTCAACGGATGCTCAAGATACAAGACCTAGATAAATAAAGGTTTTGGAGCCAGAAGGGAGAATAGACAATCCCGATGTAAAGGAAAACAACTACACTCAAATAATACTATAAAATGATATTGTCCACATGTTAGGTGCACGTGCAGTCACAAATAGGACTTTTCAACGCATTCATCTGTAAAAAAACGATTGCTACGGACCAAAATCAGTAATTTAAAGCAAATAGGTATCTAAGACTAATCAAATAATGTAGTTATTCGAATAACAATTCCAGTTATTGTCCGTTTTTATAATCCCTTCTGTATTGTGATTCAACTGCACACAGAAAACTTGCTTAGAATACGCTATGCACGTTCGAATGCTTTTCAGAACATTTGAAATACTCAATATCGTAATATATCAGATCAAGACCCTCATTTAGATGTTATTGTTTCATGAAATGCATTAGTATCAAAACAAGTTATTTTCTAAGAAAAGAAACCATTAAACCCAAAATAAATAAATTTTTTAAGATATCTTACCTGACCAGCTCAGTTGAAAGCTATTCTTACAAAGCAGTTTATTTTGATACTGTCCATCTTTATGTAGACAACTCCTAATAATACATGCAATTTTCACTGCAAGCGCAGCAATAAAATAATGTGCACGTTACATAACAATATAAATGCAAGATGAATATTTGCATTGAATTTGATATTTATTGCAACAAATTGAAGAATTGTGGAACTGAAATTGGCAAGGAATGTCCGTTACTTCTATGCATTTGTCAAAACATAAAATAAATCTTTCGTGTAAACCTTATCTGTCAAACTAACACATTCTGACATTATTCTAGGGGAAGTGTAGGAATATTCAACTAAACTCACAATTTATTGCTTCGCTGATACATCAAATGGCTTCTTGTCTGGATTTCACGTTGCTGATGATAGACAGATTTTCCCTTAATTTCCATTTGAAGAAAACATAACCATTTATTGTACATCTGAGACTCGTACGTTTATGTCTTTCCATGTATATTTGGTAAAAATGTGGTTGTTTCCGTAGTTTAAACGAGAAATTAAATTGTATAAACAAGCGTATTTTTATTGAAGACAATTCATTTATGGTGTTGCAGCCAAGTAAAATCGTGCATTATGGCATTCATTTTACAAGAGAATATTATTTTTCTCATTACGAACTAAATAGATGGCATGAATTATATCATTGCAACCCTCATCGTTTTTTGATAATGTGCCAACTATTTAAATGACATAAGGCTTAAAGAGACTTGCGAACAATACACACCAACATCCATTCAAGTTGAAAAGACTAAACAAAAAACATTTTTTCTGAAATTGACACCAACAAAACAAAGGAAATTTGGTCATTTACAGAAACAATAAAAATAAATCAACATATTAATGGAAAAACCCCAGTTAGAAATATCTCATTTACACGATGAATCTAAAGTGAAATACTTTAAAAAAAAAAAAAAAACGTTTGCAAGGCATTTATTATGTTTTAAATGAATTTTGGCAACCAGAAAATGAAACAAAGAGGATTAAGCCTTTATATTAGGAAGATTTGTAATGACTGTGCAACCAGATTTCAAAGACACTGTCCGATGATGAGAAAATACCCTATGATGATTTGTTTGTGTTAAGGGCTTATTGTCCGATCAACAGCTAAGGTTATTTACGGACGTGCCAGTTTTACTGGTGGAGGAAACCGGAGTACCCGGAGTAAACCACCGACCTACGGCAAGTCACTGGCAACTTTCTCACACTAGGCCGCCCCGGACGGGAATCGAATCTAGGAGGTGAAAGGCTCTTGTGATTACAAGTCGGCGACTTTAACCATTAGGCCACCGCGGCCCCCTGTCCGATGATGAGAAAATACCCTAACGCAAAATCAAGCACAGTCAATTATTTTCTTCTGTATGTGCATGTACGTGTTACTGTATACACATTTCTAAAATTGTGAACCAAATATAATATTTCAATATAGCAAGGCGAATACAGAAATGCAATATGAAACATGCCTCCAATAAAAATGATATTTATAAGAGGAAAAAACCGTAATACTTTAAGTGAGACATCACCCCCTCCCCCCTCCCCCACGATCTAGCTTCGAAGCAGCAGTCAATGGTCGCTGTGGAGAAAATGAATTTAGAATAGACAAGACTTTAGTAAATCAAAGTTCCAGAGCCAAAGGGGAAGGGGGAAAGTTTACGATTGTTATGATGTACAAAATTTTAATGTGCGCGTAGTCAAATTAGGATGTTTTAAACGCATTCCTCTGGACACGTGTTTCGAACAACTAGTTTCTAATCAGCAAAGGTAACGTTATACTTTATATAGAGTTTGATACTATCAAATGACAGACTGAAACAGTTCCCCAAAATATAATATATAAAGAGAATATCAACCAAACCAAAAACGTATCCTCTGTCGTCCACAAGTCCAGATATATATTTTTTTTATTTGAATAGGGACGAACTGAAATACATCTTGCATATTTCAGGAACGTAAAACGTCCCATTTCTGCTTGATGCATTGAGGTGTTAGGTGAATTTTCTGTTACTAGATGTTGTGTCAAAAATGTCAATCAAACACAAGTAGATTTATTAGTTTGGGTTCGTTCAATCATTAAGACATGGAGATTGCATCATGATGTATACATACATTCTGAATGTTTGCGGCTAAGATTTATGAATCTACAATATCATTCTTCCCTTCCCTTATCGACTGAACTCGTATGTTGGATGACCATTCATGTAACAAATACAGCTGCAAGAAACTATATGATACAAGTGAAGTACAGAATCAATACTTAGGTCATTAGTTTCATTTCACGTTAAAATGATGAATTAAGACCCAGTTGTTAAATGA
The DNA here is from genome assembly GCA_032359645.1 of Pododesmus macrochisma. NCBI lineage: Eukaryota > Metazoa > Mollusca > Bivalvia > Pectinida > Anomiidae > Pododesmus > Pododesmus macrochisma. Next base: position 8,930 of record JAUMGZ010193541.1, on the reverse strand, counting down.
ACATGCGTATACCCAAATCTCATTCTTCAATCAAATGCAAACACTATGTCACACTAATCATTGGTCGGACATATTGTCAAGAAGATTCGTAATTCGGGAAAGCATGATAAACATAGTTTAGGAGAGGAGAAGTCATCTGAGGTTTTATGTGATACTACAGGCTATATTTAGATCGCCAACCAACATGTTATTCCAATTTCAGACAACCATCGTTAAAGCAAGTGCATCTGTCTCTTAATAGTTTATGTAATTGCATACATAATATTATGTACCGACGTTAAGTTTGTCACTGGGCTACAGGAAATAAACCTTGATTATGATGCTTTGTTCATCTCCTTCTGGAGACTTAATTTCATCTCTTATAGTTGTACACGAAAACGCCATCCGTTGCACGCAATTAGTCGGACATCGCAGGCCTAGTTCCAACAGAGCATTAATCAGTGGTCGATCTTACCAAAATTAAGATACCTCTCGGTCAAAGAATAATATGAAAAACGGGGAGGAAATATCAATGTTAATATTGTTAATAAGTTGCTATGTTCCAAGTCGTCAAATATATAACATAACATAGACCATACCACAACATTAAGAGTCCATGGAAACAGTATAAAGAAAACAAACTAAACAATTAACATCTGTATTTGTTTTTTATGGCAACCAGACAAAGATAAAAACAAATGATATGTGCCGTATTTCTCAGCTCCCGACAATGACCAATTATGATCCACAACAGAGAACGATGAACAACAGAGAAAATGTCATTGACCTTTTGCTTTGCCTTAGTCTACTGATCATCGGTGATCTCGTGCTTAATGTGGATTTAATGAGCAGTACTCAATGTCAAGAATGATATATGTCCATAATCACGCTATTGTTTTGAAGGGTAACGATACCCGAGCTAACATTTTACAAATGAAAAAGGATAAGATCTTTATTAATGATTTGAATTGAATCGGGGTTATGACAACGGATGTTTTGAAAGTAAAACATCAACTATTTGTCCGTCTCGATATTAATATCGTTTCACTTTTGGCTCACAAATGAACTTGTTCATATGACAGCCATCTTATGACCCCCACCTCCACCTCCGAAGATCGTGTCGATCTGTGGCTGGTCTATCCTTCAAGTCAGACTAAACATCCCAATATTTAGGTCGGGAAGAGCCGGCGAAAACGCCGTTGCATGGGCAAATCTTCCATCGTGACTATCCCTATTCCTTAACTTCTCCGTTGTTATTGCCACTGCTCTTCCTGTCATATCGCTAAGTCTTGTCTGTTATGGCGTTAATACTAAAACATTGAGAAAGGGATGTTTAGCCCCAATGATTCAACATTAAGACAACCATTAATTAAGAGAAAATTATAATACATATTAGGAGAAAAGCCCAGGAACAAGGAGAATGTAAGGACTCCGAATCTAATTTCAGTGCCAGACATCTGCAAAAGAGAAGTTCATTTCCTGAACAGACAATGTCTATGGACACATTACCTTTATTTTAAGCAAATAAAAAGGCATGTCACTAGGACTAGTGAGGCACGGGGACTGTTTCAAAATAACGTCTGATTTAACATGGTGTTCAAAGGGAAATAACACCGACATGGAAAATTTTAACGCTTAAAATATATATATATAAACAATTCCGAAAAAGACATTTTAACCATTTTTGTATATACGGTACATCATGAAATTATATTTCTTTTAAGCCCCACACAAGGGGGGGGGGTCACCAGACAAATGGTGATAAAGGACCGTATCAAAGGTACAATTGTGGGCAAAAACATTAGTTTTTGTGATAAAAAATGCCTTATGACTGATCTTTACTTCAACTTTTTTCTAGTTGCAGTATTTTCAATTTTATTGCAGAATATATAACATCATAATCATCATTTCATTACTCTATCGAATTGTAGTTCAATCGTGTTTTCATTTTTGTACGACATCTGAGAATCAATGCTGCGCAGTGTACTTCGCAATGAACGAAAACTCGGAAATAAATTCGGCCTCGATAAATCAAAGCAACAAATTATTTCTATGACATAATTTTCAGAAAACTTAAGGACGGTGTAGAGTACTAAGAGTAAACACAACAAATAAACAACATTTCGTTACCATTATATTTCTATCTTTCGTTAACTGTAGAACTGTGTATGATAATGCTGGCGATGTAGCTACTGCTGACATTTGTGGAACTGTTGCCATGTTCGGGATTGGTATTAAATTGGTATTAACGGTCAATGGTCAGAGATGATTTTTCCAAGGTCACAATACGCAATTCAATTGTCGCCATTTCCGAAATAAAATTGATTTACCAAACAAGTGAAATTTGCGTATTGTCGTAGCGTCGGAGTTGACTGAATAAAACTATGAATCAAGCACTGAATAAGGCTTTAAATCAAGCACCGAATAAGAATATGCATCAAGCAAAATAAATATCCGAGTTTGCACAAAACACACTTGGCACTGAGGTTACTCTAATTGTATTTTAGACTTTGGCATGATTTACTATAGCGACCTGAGAAAAGCTGCAAGAACAATTTAGAAGCAAAACAGATCATATCTATTGAAATTATACAAAGACCTTATTTGTTTATGAAAGTAAAATAACCTTGGTTTATGAAATATAATACAGATTTGAAAACTGGAAAAGGCAACCCATGAAAACATTATCTAAAAGAAACATAAAACCAATTCCTGAGTGAGAGGACCTCACCCAAGAGCCGAGCCTACCTACGAACCATCTGCCATCAAAAGATGCTCAGAGGAAAATTAATGAAATATAAACAAAACAAAACAAAGGCGGAGGAAAGAAATCCTGATTATTGGGGAAATTCCACATATTAACATTATGAAGATAGTCTAGTTTAAAAGTTAGTTGTACTTGCAATCAAAACAGGAAGGTTTTACGGATTCCTCTTGATACATGTAGCTGTTTTGGACTGCCTAATCCTCGCCAACACAGGCGACGTCATGCTATATAGTTTGATACATTTAAACTATCAACTGACTGATTGAGGTATCTGTGAAGTAGCTATAATTGGAAATGAAATTTAAATCAAAGAGATGTGTTATGAAGCATTAAGCCAACGATACAACTCAAAAATGAAGCAAAATGAAAACCAAAGAACACCATATAAACGCATGCGATTTTATCTGAGAGCAAAAAAGTCTAAAGCAATGAAAATAAGATACAAAGGTGAACTGATATGTGTTGTGGCTATACATAATATATATCAGTTTTTGTCTCAAACAAAGTTCTTAATCTTTTCTTTACAAAAAAATTAGAAATTAATTTTGTCTATTCTTTTTCTGTATTTTCTTGTATTTTCTATTTTCTTTTTTCTGTTTTCACCCTTTATCCTGTGTAACATGTACTTATTTGCATGTACTTGCATTTTTTTGCCTCTGTTTTATGTATGGATATCTTTTGAAACAAAATCTAAGTGTTTGTTTCTGCTTTCTACATAATCATAAATTGAAATTCTACCATTTAGACGCACCTTGATCATAAAGCATTGAGACGACGTGGATGATCTTTACGTATGACACTGATCAGAGATCCTGGCCTGAAAATGCCATAACCATCTACTCTCCTTACTTTCGTTCATGATAATGTTTCCAAGCTTTTAATGTATCCTGACAAGTCATGATCGTACTAAAGATGGAACTATTCAGCCATGGATAGTTAATGTCCTAATATGGCTATAAAACTTCTGTAGTATAAACAAGATTGTTTGGTGTAATTAGAACGGTCGCTGTTCTGTCTCCCGTGTAGGTTTTATGCTAGGATAAAAATACAGATGTCGTGCGAATCTCTCGTAAGATACGCAATACAAGGGATGCGGTGTTTGGGCTATCGATTTTAACATTAATCAGATATATTCATCATTTAATACGCCGGTGAAGAGCCAAAGCTACAAATGGACATGGTAGTTTGTGGCTTTCTAAAGGTAAGGGGAAAGGGATATGTCGTGCTTAAATGTAGTATATTTATATCTTGAGTTAAATAAGAGAATATTTGTAGGGTAAAGGGTAAACTGTAATGACCAGATCATTTTATAAGAGAACTACACACACGTTAGGCCATGTTAAAGCTAATATATCCTTTTCAAAAATAAATTAGCACGATAACTCAAAATAAAACAACAGTAAAAACAACATACAGTCCACTCTCATTGTCTCATAATTGAAGGGATAGGCAGGGTTTTATCTGGTTACCCAAGCTCGAAAAAAGTTTTACCAAACCAAAAGTCTAACAGAAAAACAACCTGTGGCCTAAACGTGAGGTAAAATCCAAGACGAATGTTTTTCGCTCAGAAGTATCCAAGCATGGCCACGACACGACTTAATTTTTGTTGTTTTGTTTTATATGAATATTTGAGAAAAGTTTATTGATACTAATTAATTGGTCTCTTAATAGAAATTCCACTTATAGTGTAGCACATTTCATACACACCTGGTGTCGCGCTTACCAAACTAAACTAACTTGCAAAAACCAAATATTCGGAAAGAAGTGATACGTTTTGTATGCTTTTTGTTCTGATCTCATTACCCTTTTCTTTGTTTCTCTTTTCTTTAACACTGTTTAACGTTCCATTTTATCGTTGTCTGGGTAATTCTTTCTTTTTGTTCCAGCGAGAACGCAACTCGCCAAAGTGGATTCGATGTGTTTTGCATAACAGGTTCTTTCCCTTTTGGAATTTCTTATACCGGTTTGATTTGCGTTGTTGTTGTTATAGAGATTACAGCACAATGAAATATGTATAAACGACACAGAAATTATATTCTACAGAAACTCACTATTTTCATTTATTTTTTTAACCCTTGTTGTATATTTGTGTTATATAAAGTCCAACACACAACGCTTCCCTGTGCTTGACACCTTATCGTGATACGGAGATTTGAGTATCTTGATGACCTGGAGAGCTATTCTGGCGTGAACCTGTGTTTCTGGTAGGGTCACCAAAGTCCAACAGGTTGAAGGGTAAAGGCAAGGCAAAGATCTGCACGTCCTTTGGATGGGATGCTTAGCAGGCGGTCCCGTGTACAGGGAACTTTTACCTCTTGGCACGAACAGATCCCAATGTAGAGGTTCGATAAAAGACGCCGTTACATTTGTTTAATCTTCTTTCTGAACTATTCCTTTTGCTTTGTTTCCCGTTCCTGTAACTTCTTCTCTTCCTGTTCTATTTTTCTCCTCCGCTCGTTTGTCACGATATCGGTGAAATACTCTGTAAGTGACGTTAAGCCCAAATTTAACAAACACACCAACACTAACGCCAAGTAAAGACCAGAGGGTTGTTGCGATTTATATTTGCAACTATGTGTTAGAGGTTCTACCTTCGCCCTCTCCCCTCATCCCATCCCCTTTAAATTCAATTCATTATGAACAATTTATCATGCATCGTTGGTGTTGCCATAACTCATCTTAGTTCCAGCATCTACAAAACAGTGGAAGATATATTTATGAACTGGTTAATATCAACCTTTCCACTTCATTCTTTGATTTCGGAACATTTCACTTTTCACAATAACATAGTAAAGGTAAAATAAGTACTATAGATAAACAATATTGTCACTGAATGAATGATGGAGTGCATAACCACAGAGAATATACGAACGGATAATATAATGGAACGGGTAAGCAAAGGTTTGGATTTCATTCAAACTTTTCGATTTTGAGATTCATTTGAAACAGAAGATCTGATGCCTGGTAAGTTGTAAAAATGATTCTGTTGTTGCTAAATATAAAAAAGTTACGTATGTTTATTTGGGTTTATTGTGTGCGCGCTACCGGATTCGTCCATGTCCATAGACTTAATATTTCTTTTGAATTGCGTATGATATTGGGCTATTCGTGTTCATTAGTTTGATAAAAATGAAACAACTCTATACTATATATGGAGTTCGAGATGACCCGAAAGGAAAGCAACTCTAAAAAATTATGCTATTTGCAGACATATGCAAGAACATTACACAGTGCATGATATTGATATAGCATTGACACATGCAACATGTAACAACTTAATCAATTCTTTATTAAGATCTGCAATATATCAGTCGGGAGGATGAAAGAGAATATTTTCTAGAACTTCCCGACATCAACCGCTCGCAACAGATATTAAATTGATACAATTTTAATGTAATTGCATGCATAGTATTCACGCAAGACACTTGCAGATACCATGCACAATATGCACCGCTCTTCAAGTAAATTAATTGCAAATTACGTTTAACTGTTTTGAAATTTTGCGTTCACCTCTTAACTGAATGAAATCTTGTCTGAAGTGAACACCGACACTGATGCGCATCAATTTCACGAAATTAAATTTCACGTGTTAATGTCATGCAATGGATTACAAAAAAGGGATAATTTCTGCGGCCAACTGATGCTTTTATTATTATCAACATTGGGTTTTTTCGTAATCGATTGCACTTCGTGTGAAATAGAAGAGTACTTTTCATTTCAAATAAAATTTGTTTTTGGTCTTGGTAAATTGATTTTAAAGTGATACTTTTACAAAAAATTTACGAGTCTTTATTCATGTACTAGAAATTCGTACATTGAGTAAACTATAATAATAGTTATAATATATTTTGATGACTACGGTTGTATACGGTGACTTCTCTTTATGGTAAAAATGTTCTTGATGAGAATTATGTTATAATGTTGTCGTTGTCTTTGGCTTCTCTTATCACTGATGTAATGTTGTTGTTGTTGGCGGTAGTGGTTGTGGTGGTGGTGCTACTGTTGTTGACCAGCGTGATGACCTAGGACGACGACGACGACGACGACGACGACGACGACGATGATGATGATGATGATGATGATGAAATCTACAAGACCGGGAAAAGCAGTATCCTTTTACAAGAAAAGCAGGCTAGCACCAAAAGGTCAACATTTTCCTCATCAGCACAAGTATATACCGTCTTGTATTCACAATATGACCGGTATTCCGTGCAAATCAAAAGACCCACTGACAATACAATAACTAAAAGCATTTAACAACAAAAGAAGAAAAAAACCAATACAGAGTAAAACGACTACAATAAGGACCGACATTTCATTAGATGTGTATAGTGCTGAGTACACATGCACTATGTTAGGTCACGTGATTGGCCGAGTACAGACAGTGGAATCGGCAAAACATAAATTCCAACCTTCCAGACGAGTTGTAAAAAGAGTTTGCTCCTTTTTTATGTTGATGGCCGAGACATTCGATAGAGATTCGTATCCTTTTTCAAAAGCTAATTGTTCTCACGGTGGATTCTGTATTGTCTTTGAGAATCCCAAAGAAACTTGATAGTGTCTAGTCGCAACTGAAGTAAGGTTGTTGATGTTTCTTTAGATGGAGGATCCATTGTACTTTGAAAATTGGATAGAATCAAACGAGGATGCGGATGTTACTTACCTGGTATATGTTAAAGTAGACATGTCTTGCTAAAATTGCATTACTGATTTATTATAGCAGTTCCCAATAGGGAAAAAACTACAAAAGCCCATCTTTGTAAATTGAACGGTTCTTACAATTGCACTCTCGCTCCAAAAAAAACAACAGTGTCTAGACAACATAATGTAGATTTGTGAATAAAATGAAACTAATATTTAAAATGAATTTCATTAAACCATGCGTACTGAAGAAATGTCCAAAGTGGATGTACTATAATACTGATTGATGTAAACATTACTTAGCAATGGGCTTGTTATGAAAATACAAAAGTTATTTTGTGACTATTCTAATATGACAAAAAATAATTTAAAGGAAATTTAATTTTCAAAACTTTTGATTCGAATAAAGGGGATTTAAAACTTAGTGTTATCAAGTTTCTATAAGAATGTTCCCCTTACTGTTTTCATCTTTTTGCGGATCTAACTGATTAAAATTCGTCAGTAACAGATCGCAAATTTTTTCAATATTTTGTAAGTTAAACCATAAAGACTAAAAATTAGGTCCAATAATTCCAAAAAGATAAAATGATATCCCTATAATTAAACCAAACGATGTCAGATAAAGCGTACGTGTGTCAGTGTAATAATTACGAAACATACGGAAAAGGGAAATCTATCACTGGGGCTACCAGATAGCTAAGGCCAACTAAACCCTTCTTCCCCGGCAGCAAAAAATTAAAACTAACATGAAGTAAACTTAATTATAAAGACATACCTCTACTACAGTTTATTCAGATCAAGCTTCGAGTACAGTTGAAACCAAAATATACTGTATCAGTCCTAAAACCTATTTTTTACACAGCGCAAATTGTAATTTCATTTAAACTTAAAATTTTAATATGTCCACAAATGCTGGCAGGATTTTATTTTTAATAGTATACAGTTATTGAATGGGTTTGAAGGAAATAGCAAATTCATGGGAACCCGAGACAACAACTATTTCACGAGACGAAGCCGATGTAGATAGTTGTTGGTGAGGGGTTCCATAAATTTGCTATTTCATTAATTAACATTCAATAACTGTTTCATTATACTGATGCAAGCACTGCGCATGCCCGAGAATTTGCGATAACGATGGTTCAGATGGTTCCATAAATACATTCTATTCAACAGATAGAAAGTAATTTTAGTTACAATAAACTCTAACAATAGCAATAATCTATAACAATAGAAATAGAAATAAACTACAACAATAACAATAAACTATTACAAAAAATGCTAACGGTTGCAAGATATATGTTGAATTTTTGCATTGCTTTGTTGTTCTGTTGAGTGTTGTCTCCACGAAACGTCAATGTAATAACGATATTATGACATCATCATCCCATTTAAGGCAAAACGGGCGGTGCTTATTTTCTTTATAAGGAAAGAAGGCGGGTGGGAAATAGTCCCCTCAACTATGATCCGGATCATAGTTCATTTGCTATATCATAGCTACTTTAACTGTATACACGTTATATAGAGAAAAATAAGCAAAAGTATA
>JAUMGZ010193530.1:0-13052 GCA_032359645.1 Pododesmus macrochisma | reverse complement strand
ATTTCATATTTGATCGATGGCATTAGACCCTCTCTACAGAATTGTTTGTGGTGCATATAAACGAATTTGCGGCCAAGGGTATTCAACGAATAATTATTCAAGTTCCATAATCCGTTAAATATGTCTGAGTGAGGTTTGAAACAATTCAAAATTAATAGTTGTACCTGTTGAATAATTAGATAATACACAAGTGTTTATTTTTTGTATCGTCGTTTGGTTTAACATGAACTAAGTCTGTTCATTATATTACATGTATTTTAACTTGAAATATGTAATAAAGACCTTCACTTCAACTACATAAATAAAATGTAAATTGTAAAGGGGAAGTCTATATACACCTTAGACTTTAAACTGAATTGAGGCAAAAGAGTCGTCATTGCAAGACTGTCATAGGACATTGGCAGAGAAGAAAAAAGTGTCAGTAGACACTCGAGGCGAACAGCAACCGCTGGCAGACAGACTATCGTTAAATATCTGAATATTTGACTAAGTTGTGACCTGATTCAAACATGCTTATAAGAAGAAGAGATATGTTATGTAACTAAGTGTAGGCGAGGTATGAATTGAGATATCAAGGAGAGCAAAACGACAAAAATGCATATTATGTTCTCGACATGTGCTGGATTGCTGATTAGTTCATTGTTTGACTTCATCATAACATTATAATGGTCCTACTTATTGCAACCGTGGGGCATGAATGATTAATTTATTTAATGCCTGCTCGTTTTGGCAAAATTAGTTATGCCAAAATAAGGTCAATACATCACAATTGTGTTGAGACCTACCGTCAAACTGACGTAAAGTAAACTTAAACATTAACAAGGCCTTAACTCCTATTGTCAAACTGACGTAAAGTACACTTAAACATTAACAAGGCCTTAACTCCTACCGTCAAACTGACGTAAAGTACACTTAAACATAAACAAGGCCTTAACTCCTACCGTCAAACTGACGTTAAGTACACTTAAACATTAACAAGGCCTTAACTCCTACCGTCAAACTGACGTAAAGTACACTTAAACATTAACAAAGCCTTAACTCGGACAATTGATCCACTGATTCTCATTAAGATACCCAATACGTTTTTATCAAGATTTGTTACTTATGATATTCTGATGATTTATTATATACAAAGCTGTACATGACTTACACACCCCGGTACGATGAAAGCAACTACTTCAATAAAACGAAATATTTCGGGGACCCTCGGCCGACCAAGACGACCACGGACCGCCAGTGTTTGATCAGCAGCTGTTTTTCAACATATTTCAAAAACAGTAGCCGATCACGTTTTTGGTACCCGACCCTCGGAGGACTCGGACGATTGCGCCAGATCTTCCCCCGAAGGTATAGGGTTGTGCTCGACAGTGCTCGCAGGTTCCCGTCTATTTTCGCAAAAATGCGGCCGATCGACCAAGAAAGGGATCGCGTACAATAGGGACTTCAATAATCCTTGGTGAATGGCTAAATTTTGGATGCCAGGTTTCAATCTAGCGAAATATTGAAAAATTCACGAAGACCCGCCTTCTGATCGTCCATTATATCTCATAAGTAAGCAGACGAAGTGAGGGTGGGCAGCGATATAGTTTAAAAATAGCATCAACACCAGTAAACCTGGACTAAAAAAAACCCTTGCAAATCAAGAACGCGCTTGCCACAATTCATAACTTCTGAACACATGTAATATCGTATCCTGATACACCTATATCACTGAATGAACTCTTCCTGATAAAATTAACATTAAACAACAACGTGTTTTAATATCTCGAGCAATACCAACGTGAAGACAATTTGGGGATGTTGTCCAAAATCAACGCCTGTCAGTCATTTATAATTCGCCTCGATTCATAAACTTTGTGACGATATATGTGCTTAATGTTTAATTAACGAAATGCTTTTCATCCTTAATACAAATAACTATTTTTATTAAAAATAAATTAAAAACCAAGCAAACACAACTATTCGTTGGTGTGGATGTAACTTTAACAAGCAATATAGCATTTCAACTGTCGACATAGTAGAATAGAAGTGAGACTTACATATTTAAATGTTATTTGATCTACTTTATTTTGCCAATGTTAATGTAACACAAAACCAACGGCTTTGTTAAATCGGCCGTTAGATTTGTTTTTTTTAAGAGAAGATGAAAATGTAAAAACGTGAACATATTACATACATTTAGTAACTAGGAAACATATTTAAGTTTTGAGCCCATCTTCACGTCCATTCTACATATCTCAGTGATGATGCATAAACAACAAATTTAACTCTAGGTCTACTGGTTTAGTAGAAAATTTGTTGAGATATTGTCAAAATACTATAAGGGTTAGCGCACATAGGAGGGTTACAAAAATATGGACACCTCGAAACCCCTTACCTTGATTTCGCCTCAAAGCAAGTTCATTTAAGTTGGTCAAGTAGTTTTTTTATGAAGTTCAAATTGATAAATAAACTGCATGATAACTTACTGAAGTTTAATCCCTGCTTATTTTGGTTCTTGAATCAAGTTCTGAGACTTTGTATTCCTTGACATTTTGTTTCAAAATTTAGCTCTAGGCCTTTTGGTTTATTACTCAATATGGACAAACAGTTCAATGTAAAGTTTTCTCATACAATTCCCGTCCGTCGGCGTTAAATTTTACATTTTCACTTCTCCTCCAACTCCCTTGAGCCAAACTTGGTAGAAAGCATCCTTAGGGGAAGGAGATTCCAGGGAGCCTACAGGGGTCCAGAATTGGGGAAAATTTGACACAAATTTTCAAAACACTGCTACAAAACTAGAGGTCCTAGAGCTTAATGCTTTGATATGTAGTAACCTTAAGGCATGGGGAACCAAGTTTGTTCAAGGCGTTCCCTAGAGTCAAAAATAGGTAACGCGTTTTGAGGTCAAAGTTTAACACTTTTAGGTACTTTCTTCAAAATCAATGGACTAAATTCTGTTGGAAGCCCCCCTAAGGAAGAGGAGTCAGATGTGTTCAAATGGTTGGGTTCGGCATCCAGGGGACGACACTGGTGGCAAAATTGGGAATATTTGACAAAATTTAAAAAATCTAATTAACTTGAAGGCCTAGAGCTTAATGCTTACATATATGTAATGTTCCCACAGCTAGAAGCATTCCTAGAGAACGTTTAGTCAGATTTGTTGAAGAAATTGGGTTCGACCTCGGGAGGGCGCAACTAGGGGGAAAATGAGAAATATGCTACAGTATTTCAAAATTGTCTCCCAATATATTTGAAGGCCTAGAGGCGTAATTCTTTAGTTTGTTATAACCATGGAACATTAAGAACAAAGTGTGTTCAAGGCGTGATCCTAGAGTTGAAAAACGGTTACACATTTAATTTTTTTTTTTTTTAACAATTTTCGTGTCTTCTCCAATAGTACCCAGCAAATTTCACAAAACTCGGCAGGAAGCATCCCTAGGGAAAATGGAGTCAGATTTCGGCCTCAACAGTGTGCCACTAGGGGGAAAAATTAGGAAACTTTAATAAAATGTTCTCCTTATCAACAAGAAGACCTAGAGTATAATGCTTGCATATGTAGTAATCTTGAGGCTTGGAGAACAGTGTTTGTTCAAGGCTTGTAAACTTCGGTCAACTATGGGTTACACGTTTTGTGGGTCATAATTTAGCACTATTTAAGATAAATATTTTTTCTTTTTCACATTTTTAACTTCTTATCCAAGACGACTAGACCTAAGGAAATTTGAGTCAGATTTGTTCAAAGGATATGCACCAGGTGGCATCACTAGAGGCCAACCATTTTTAGTTATTGAAATGCCAAAAATCAAATTATATACATACCTGTTTTAACCAGATGGACATTAAAGCCCAATTGACCCTTCGTTAACTTCTTCTTCTTCTTCTTCTTCTTCTTCTTCTTCCTATTTTTCTTCTTCTTCTTCTTTAAAAGTCACCACCTGAATGAACTAGCAAAGTGAGACGAGAATTAAAAAATTATGTCAAACCAACAAAAACTAAATATTTTCTCCAAACGATGTTTCCTACCAAGCATAATTTTGATCGGTCTTTAGTATGGTAAAATTCGTAAATGTGTGAAGTTAATGATAGCCAAACAAAATGGACGATGACAGACGGGATTTATATAGGAACATTCCACTCGATGCCTTGTTTAAATTGAAGATAAAGATAATCGACACTGAAGCATCAATATGCTTTAATTTTAAATCGAAATATTGACAATATTGCTCATTCTGCTCACTGAGAACAGACCACACAAGGCAATGCTGTATTATTCACGTAAGGCGGACATGGCAGAGGTCCGCAAATACTGTTCACGAAAAATAGTGACGCGCCATTATTGTTGTCATCCCCGTTGTCAACTGTTTCTGGATGCTTATCTAAACAAATGTATTGCGTGGCAGCTTGATCTTTATAGCGTCCTGCTGCCAAGAAACCATCGAATTCAATCGTCCATCCTGGGTAACATTGTTGTCGACCTGGAAGCATTAGGATTGAAGGTTTTGTGGATTTACATACTGCGCACGGTACATCTTTGTCAATGATATTTTGAGTGAAATCATTTTTATACTCAAAACCGTAAATAAACGCTTGGTTATTATGTGAACTAACAACAATGTGTTCTGGATCAGTCGGTAAGCACAGTTGATTGGAAGCACCGCCTTTATGATCATAATAGGATCCCGCGGTATAGCCAGAATAAATAAGTTGTGTGGAGTTGCTTGTAAGACATCTTTTCCTCCCCCAATGAACATAAATACTTCCAAGAAGTGAACGCTGTCCAGTCGCATCATGGAAAGAATTGAAACTGTTTTCTAGAGTCAAAATGTTTTTTTCTTGAGCACCAATCTTTATAGACTGATCGTGAACCTGGTTAGATAGTGCTGTTATGGTAGATTCCTGGGTCGCATATTTGCTTTTGAGTTCCGTTATTTGTAATGTCAAATCCTGCATTTGGACCTCCAGTTGATGAACGTATTCCGGATTGCTCAGAAGAATCCGTTTCTGAACGTCACTCGATGCCTCTAAGCCTAAATAAACCACTATAGCACAAACAACCATTAACATTGACATTGTCGTTGTTAGTGTTTGAAACGTAGTTTCCAAGACACATATATTTGCCTTTATCGCTGATATGTGTTTAATGTATATTAACGTATGCTAGTTTCACAGTCTTATCTTATTGGGGAAAGTTAGGTTATCAAAATACCTATCATATAATACAGACTTATGATACATGAAACGGTTTCTTGTCTTGATATAAGGTTTACCGTTTTGCCTTCATGATAATGCTACTGCTTCTATTCCTTTCCTATTAATGGTTTTTTCCTTTGCTCTTTCGCCACTATAGAAGTGACATATTCTCATGGTGACATATGCTTCTTTTTAATAGTGGTAAGGGTTGTCATACACCGGAATGACACAGAAGCAGAGTGGCGGTTAATAAATGTATATTTGGTTCTTTCTTCTGTGTGCGTCCAACGTTTTCCTTTTGTTTGCCCATGCATGTCCATGGACTTACCGCTTTTGAAAATCGTCTTGGTCATTAGGGCCCCGCATCGAAAGATGCGGTGCTCTATAGTAATAACTTTGTCTGTCTGTCTGTCCACATAATCTTGTCCGAAGTACTACTTCTATGGTAAAGCTGTGTGGAAATGTGAACAGGACAAGCATATCGATAAAGAATTCAGATACCACAGATTGCATGCTAACGGTACCCTGTAGGAACCTCTTTCGACCACGTTGCACAACACAAATTAAGGTCATCATGTATGGGCATTGCAATTATACCTCGGTTTACTTGTGAGTAGAGTTCAGGTTGGCAGTTGAACCATAAAGTAAACAATGTATAGCGCTATATAACCACGTTTTATCTCTCTGTAAAAATCCTGAAAGTGGTTTTACGGTTGCTTGTAAAAACATGTGTACCATGACTCTGAGAAAAATTCAAATTGTCCAGTAAATATTATAAACATCAGTATATGCACATAAAAATAAAGTGAAAGTAATATTTTAGGTAGTAGGAATCTTATAATTTGAAAATTAGCTGTATTTTCTTACATTTTCAAGATCCAGTATTTGCATGTGCATATTTGCCTAGATCAGTATAGGGTAGTTGTTCATTCCGATTCCTTACACGGCATGTAGTTTAACTATCATCATACACTTTGTCATAGTACCTTGGTAAATAAGTTATGGTAAACATTTGCATAAATTGTATCAAAAATGTCATCTTAAAAAGAGATTGAAATTTTCTTGTAAAATATTTTACATTGCAAAATGTATTTCACCAGTAAATATGTGAGCGATATGAAACAAATTATATTGAAATGAAAGTGTACGGATGTGTGAAGAAATAAGCTGAGGCTCGTGTTTTACGTATATGTCTTCAAATGTTCAACCGATAGGTTCCTTGCGATAAAACAGTCGGCTATATATCCCATTATTTTACATTCACAATGTCAATTTGTTTTAAGTTTACATGTCAAGTGTTTTTGTTTTGTTCTGGTTTATATCGAATGCTTCATTTGGTTTCAGACTGCATTTTTGTATTTGTTTGCTCGTGTCCCTTGACTAATTATTTAGAATAAAGTCTTTGTTATCTGTATTTCTATTCTAGGTAACAACGAGTGTCAGTCTCCAGGGTGTATAGCTGCAGCCAATTCAATCCTGTCCTCTATGGATCAGCGTGCGAGTCCTTGTAGGGACTTCTATCAATACGCTTGTGGGGGTTGGATTAAGGATAATCCTGCACCGCCTGGCTACTCCACGTGGGATAGATTCCAGCAACTCTCCTATACCAATCTTTATAGACTCAAAAACCTTCTAGGTAATGAATCACCTTCTCAAAAAAATAATTCATCCGTGCCCCTTTTGTCCGCGGACTAACTTTTAGCAACTCTCCTATACCAGTCTTTACAGACTCACAAATCTTCTAGGTTATCAATCACCATCTACAAAATAATGCATCTGTGCTTTGTATACTCCGCAGACTAATTTTAAATATATTCAACAAAACATAAAGTTCATAAATATTTTATTTAGCACTAGTCCTTGGATATATTTTAGAGGTTTTATTAAAGTACCTAAAGTTTATAAATGTTATTTTATATTAAAATGCTGATATAGATTATCTAAGTAATTTGAAAAAATAAAGTGAAACCTATCTATAAAGACCACCCAAGTGACCAAAAAAGTGGTCTTTATATGGAGATGGTCTTAACTTACAGGTCTTAACTTACAGGTAAATATAAGCGTTATTATACTATAAGGGACCTGATTTTAGTGGTCGTTATGTACAGATGGTCTCTTTATAGAGGTGGTCGCTAGAGCAGGTTGCACTGTACATGTTTATTGCCCACCCAGTTATATTCCTTTTTATTCATTCTGTACATTAGTAATTAATGTAAATACTCTTCTTCTTTTCATTTTCATTTTCAAATTACCATTTGAATAATATGACTTGACAACTTATCCATGTGCACTTGAAAAAATCTCTACATTTTGTTTTTAAATTTAAAGCAGTGTGATTTATAAGAAAGAGCCATATATTAACTTAAATTTTTTCAAAAACATAGAATATATTGAATATGATATAACTTTATGTACACTTAACCGTGTTTGATAAAAAGCACTGTTTTTGACAATTGTTTTGCCATTCTTTTCTATATTTTGTCGGTTTCTGCTTTTGTTATTTCCTTAATTTTCTGAACTAAACTCTATATATTACGTTTGCATTCATCATATGTACTTTCTTTTTTTTGTAGAAACACGGACGATGCTTTTAGATTCGGAGAAAAAAGCCAAATCATTTTATCAAAGCTGTATGACAGAAAGCAAGCTTACTAGAAGAAAAACACTTACAGATTTTAGCAATTTCTTACACAATATAACTATGTCAGACGTCATGGGTTCGATTCCTACTTTACTGGAGCACGTTAATAAGCATAATTCATGGCCACTGTTTCAAATTTTAGTTGGAGTAGACGAGAGAAATCCAAACAAAAATCTTGTTAAGGTAAACCTAATCTTTATGTTGAAATTGGTCTATGACATATGCTAAATGTAAACAAACCTAGTTGTGCCTAGTGAATAACCATTTTAAACACATTGATTGCAAAAAGCATCAATATCATTTAGTCGTCTTTGATGGTTTTCACAATTGTTCTTAACTCACATGATTGCAATCTGTGGCTCTGTTTTATTGTGTGTTAACAAACGATCTGAACAAACTTGATAATGAGCCACTCATTTTTGCATCATGTTAGGTACAAGTTTGTACTGTGTCAATTTGAACAGGACCATGTGTTGTAATTGTTGATTTTTACTGAATCCCCAAGTTAAGTTTGATTACTTGTACATGCATATGAAGTGTAAAACAAATGTTGTTTAAACTAAAGAACCAAATATTAATACTCTATATTATGAACACTGGAACAAATAGTACTGCAATAAAACAAGTTTTGTTTTATAATTCTCAATTATATCTTAAGTTGACTAAACTAGAATGGTGCTTCTGTTGTAGATTGACATAGGTAAAATCAAGTATCCTTTAGGCGCTGAGAGTGTGGAACCTTCAACATCCCCTGACCCAAGCTCTAACACCACTTACCCGACCACAACAAAACCACCACAAAGGGCCACGGCAGAATCCAAGTATCTGAAATGGAATTTTACAGAGGTGATTATATTCAATTTACAACACATTAAAACAAGTAAGAATTATCCTTGAGTAAAAGGGACCGACTACGATAGAAAATGCCAAAATACATTCTATGAATTGAATGGTGTGGTTAAAACTAGTCATTAGATCAAAACCGTTCCACTAAACTAGCAAATATGAGGTCCTTAAACACCTTCTGGACATTATAACATAATGCTTTGGAAAGATAAGTGTCATAACATTAGAAAAGAAGAAACTTGTAATGGCTAATACTATACATGTAGTAATAGTGTTGAGAAAAATAATCAACTTATTTTTTAACTTTTTATGTTTGTCTTTTAAGAACTAACAAACTATTACAAATATTATACAGTCATTTATGTTTGTTCATTGCAGGTTGAAAAAAATTATTTACGACAGACAACCAGAATCCTTAAAGTCCTCTTCAACCATACTGACACTGAGGCAAACATTAACGCAACCAGTTTACTACAACTCGAGAAATCTATAGCTGGGGTAAACAATGAATAAAATCTAGAAATAATATCAGTAGTAACAGTCTATATTGAGGCCCTTGGCTCCTTCTTCGTCCCTTTTGGATATTGTATTTATGTGTGCGCATATCACTTTGTAAGTCATAATATTTTGTATAATAAAGATTACCAAACAGATTTGTATACAAGAACAAACTGATTGATACACTCGCAAACACATTTATGGAAGTAAGTCAACAGATTGAAGTACATATTCTTGGCCCAATTTGTCCTTATTAACTGTCTGGTATTGAACACTTTGTTTAGAATAATCAGGTGTGTATTGTGTCAACAGGGAAAGAGACTGATATATCTTTTGCTATACAATACACTTTTGTTCTTTCCTCTTCCTGCAATACGTCAGTTTGATTACTATTTTTAAGAGAAAACAGTTGTTACATTCATATCATCGGAACAAATAATATATGAAAACAACCATTGTGAATAGTAAGGAAAAATCAATATATGTTTTCTAAATGGCCAAGACTGAGGTTTGAGACGGTGCTCCTGCACAATTCAATTTATATTGGAAGTTGCGGGTAAACTTGTTCATGATGAACACACCTCCCACTTCTTATGTTTGGATAACAGTCCACTTCAATAAGATCATAGAAGTTTGAAGCTTGTTTTTGTATTTTTCAAATCTTTTCAGATATACTATTTATTGCTGGTCACCTTAGTTTGCCAGTTTGTATTTTGTGCGTGATATATATGCCAAAAAAATAAAATGTTGAAATGAAACACGAGTCAGTCATTTTCATAATAATGCTATTATTATTTCAGAGTTAGAAGATTTGTGCATAAAAGATGTTTGGTTAAAAGCAAATGTAAAAAATGTCGCTGGTGAAATGACACACCAGTCAGTCATGTATATAATTATGATACTATCATTTCAGAGTTATGAGGATAGGGATAATATGTACAATCAATCCTTTACATACAACCGGATGTCAATTACAGAGCTAGAACAATTATGTGGCACGCAATACGTGAGTATGCATTTCATGGTTGACATAATGGGATATGAGGCATTTATTATACCTAACAAGTATATATTTCATGCATCCGTGTGCTTTATTATGTAAATTCGGTGTTGAGATCAACATGTTCATGTATGTTTGTGATGAACAATTCAGATAATTACTGAAACATTTCAAATGTAATATAGACAAAATAACAAGACATATGATCTAACGAACAAAGGATAGTGACAGAACAACAATAGTCCTATCAATAGCAATCAAGTTCAGATAAACCAATGAACATGAACAAGTGCTCACAAAACACACAAAAATAAATTTCGAAAGGAGAGAGAGAGAGATTTTAGCCTTACAGTAACCCTTTACTTGAGATTATTGCTTGTTTGTTAATATTCATTGTTCGGTTGATGCCATTACTTCATGTTTAATACACTAGCATCACAGAGTTTTTAAGAAATTGGAATAGGGAAGTTTTTTTACTTTTACATGATATCTTATTTTTCCATCATACAGTTACACTGGCATACATATCTACAGACGCTTGCATCCAATGTCAACCATACTGGAGACGTCATAGTGCTGCATAAAGATGCTCTTGTTAAAATATGTCGCGTTGTTGATGATTATATGAGTCATCCAGAGAAAAAAAAGTATGTTTTCATTTTATTTCTGATTTCAAATTGCGTCTCCCCTTTGTATCTTTTTCAAAAATGCATGTTGTCTTTAATACAGATATTTCTTAAACTCTTATTTTGTTGTTGATTTTAAAGATCATAGTTGATATAGTTTATTAAGCAACACAAACACGATACAATATTAAAAACCACAATGTGTTGATTGTAATAGTTTTGTTTTCTGTGTGTATAAAGCCGAATAGAAGCTAATTTAATTTAAAAAGTGTCCCAACAATACATAGACGTAATTTATTAAAATATAATTTTAAAGTGCGCGGAAATTAAATTAAATTCAATACTAGTGAATGTTTTGTATTCACAGGATTATGAAGCTGTATTTGTTAGTACATCTTGTGGAAAGTTTAATGCCATACTTTGAGTCGGACACTTTTGAGAAGGACATTGACTTCGATTTAGGTATTTCATTTAACGATATGTACAGTAATTGGAAAGTTATGTGATGATTTTGATTTATAAACAAGTGAAACATGTTTATCCATACTTGACAATACGGAACATGTACAAATGAATATGATAATTGTTAAACATTAACACAGATATCTTTAATAACTAACTACCACATTGACAGGGAAGACAAATGAAGAAAAAAAATTCACAGGTGTTAAGAATACAAAAATGCAATCTGAAACATGCCTCCGATGAATATGATATTTATAAGAGAAAAGAGCCAAGACTCCGTGTGAGGCATCCCGTCGCGAACCCCTAATCTTGCATCGAAGTAGGTATCTAATTACTGCTGCTGTACGACTTAGGTTGTCGTTCAACAGGAAGCAAATAATGTGAAAGATTTATCCAGAAATACACTAGGATGTTCTCTTTGTGATAAGGTAAACAAAATATCTAATCTATAAAAAGTTAGAAAGAATGACATCTGAATAGGAGGGTAGCACTAAGGAAAACGTTAACAAACATCGAACTAAAATGAACACATAAAATCACAACATAAAACTATTCAAAGCCAGATATATATATAGCACATGTAATTTTTACGAATTTATGAATTATCTGAATTTCTTATGCAGAGTTGGAGAACGACGGAGAACACTGGCGAAGGTGCGTGCATTACACGAACAAGGCTATGGGGTTTGTCACAGGGGCTATTTACATCAATGGATTAAAAAAACGATCATCAATAAACAAGGTATTATAATGTATTCAATTAAATCGAATTTCAGTATCTAACAAACTAAAAATAAGAATTTATATATTTTTGTCAAACAATAAACAAAATAGCAAGCTAAGAATTATCACATTTCTGGTATGTAGTTCAAGAATGTTTTGCATGTCATTATAAAGTCAAATTGAAAGTACATATATAAATTGTATTTTATAGTAAATGAACTTTCATATGCATCTAGTAAAAAAGGTTTAATCCTAATTTGAAAAATAATAATATTTATTACACATTCACAATTTCAGTTAAAAGAATTGGTTCAGGATGTAAAAGCAGCATTTAAAGATTATTTATTACGTAAAATCTGGCTGGATGATAACACCAAGCACGAGGCAGCCCTTAAGGTAAACTATTGTATTAACGAACATATGAAATGGTGTCAATAGAACAAGGATGTTAAACAACAAACACCTGCCCCATCAAGTCACAACCGGAAGAAACTGGTGAAATGAAACGGGCGTTTAAAAATGATGTCAAACTAACCAAGTTAGTGAGAGTACCTGACGTATGACTCAAATTCAAGCTACTAATCAACCGTCGTTAAGGGATCCGAAGGAGAAAATATATCTAAAAAAGACAAAACATGTGTCCTCCACAAGAGTTCAATTATTTACTTTAACTGCAGTGAAGTAAATATCTGTCAAATTGCATAGAGTTACTTAAATCATTCCTACTAGCTAGCTTTAGAGGAGATATATCCTTTAGCTAAATCGGTAGAGCATTGGCCTGTGAAGTCAGAGGACCAAGATTTGAGCCCCCACAGGGTCAACGATATTTATTGACCCTGTTACATATTCATGAATTTTAATTGGTAAATTCAATTGATTAATACCTCAAAAAACGGACTTACAACCGTCTGACTGAAGATCTGCTAAACATAAATTAGGGCAATACACCTGTAAGAAAACTATTTTTTTTTTATTTTTAGCTTTTCCATGCACATAGCATATTCAGTGTGAGAGAGTTGCCAGTGACTCGCCGTAGGTCGGTGGTTTACTCCGGGTACTCCGGTTTCCTCCACCAGTAAAA
>JAUMGZ010193519.1:0-13052 GCA_032359645.1 Pododesmus macrochisma | reverse complement strand
AATTATTCGTTAGAAGTAACATTTCTTCATAATATGACATATTGTAAACTGCATTTTGGTCTTATTATAGGCCCCTAGGGTAATTAAAACACTATTAATTAACCTTGTCGGATGCCTCATGACATTGAACATTTTATGTACATTTGTATATAAACTTTTTTATATCTATACATTTATCATTTTGTTTTAGATACATTGTAGTTTAAATGATGGAGCTTTTGGCCAGGTTTGTCTCTTTATTGGGCACTATTATGTTAATGAATGCATATTGATATAGACGTTTCTATATGTTTTGATATGACATGTCCGCCATATGTTGAAGTGCCTTACAACAACAAGTGAACTTCAAGAAACACAAATATCAAATTAACAGCAGACAATAAAAATACACACAACAAATAAAATAATAAATAAATAAAATAAAATGAGGCTCTATAAACATTTTGTATAAGGAGGCCTCCATGCGGCTAGCGTCTTCAGAAAAGCCTTTCTCAGATCAGCCCGCTGATACAGCATCCAACTGTGACGGTGGCTGATCTCTGGCTAAAGGATGGTAAGACCTGAACTGAGGCTGATTGAGCAAATCCCGATGAAGAGGGAATGCCAGAGAAGTGTCGACCACAAGGCTTAGAAGCTTTGGAAACCAAGGTTACCTCGACCAGGCATTCATAAGATTGTTAGTTTGTTTAATAAGGGCTGTTCCTTGAACTTCTGAAGCACCCTAACCACACGGTTGAACGGGGACAAGGCTTAATCCATCAAGTTCTCCTATGTCAGAGAGAGAGAGAGAGAGAGAGAGAGAGAGAGAGAGCTTCCACTGCCCAAGCCATCTTGTCTTGAACCAGAGACACGTAAGTTCAAAGCCGGTTTTTGAAAGCCATGGCAAACGGGACCTGTTGAAAACCCTGCAGATTGTCTAAAAAAAGGAGGCTTTCAGAGTCCTTTATGTGAGAACTGGTTTCTTAGAAATGGACAGGGTGCCGGCTAAGAGAATCAGATGACCTGAAAGGTATCTTAGCAATAGAGTCAGATCAAATTCCTTGCTGAGCAAAAGGACCTTCGAGGCCAAGGCACGCATAATGTGAGGCCGCGTACCCCCGATTCTCAAAATAAGCCACGAATGCAGAATTGTCTGTGATCAGACAGACCGACCGACCATCTGACTCTGCAGATAGAGACAAACTCCCTCTAGATGAAACACAACGGCCCTCATCTCGATAACATTGATGTTCTCCGAGAGCTGTTTGCCTGACAAAATGCATGAAAGAGACTTACCGTTGAGTTAAGCATCCCAATCTGTCACCTAATCATCTATAAAAGGGGTCAAGGTAGAAGATAACTTACGAGAGAAGCTCCTGTTAGATCATTGTTTTCCACTGTCCACCACATTGCAAAATTCTTCACCAACTAGAGTAAAGAAATTCAGGCATACTGTTTGGTGGTGCATGGCTAATGGGAGAGAAGATACAACTGAAGGGGTCTGATATGAAGGCGTTCCAATGGGAAAACATCTGACAAGGAGTTAAGGAACCTAAGAAGGCACAGCAAATAACCCACCTTCACCATCTCCAGGTTGACCAGAAGAAACACAAGTTCCCTGGATTCTCTCGAATTTTAGCGAGGGAGGCATGAAACGGCCTAAGTCGGAATGGACCTTGTTGCCTAGGAAGACGAAGTCCTAAGACGGCAGGGTCTTTGCCTTCTCAATGGAAAGGGATTAATCCCAACATTATCAGAACCTTCAGGACAGCTCTGGTTTTCTCTCGTAACACCCTCATGTTCAAATAAAGCATAACGTAGTAGTCGAAGTAGATGTGAACATCTATCCTGAGAGAATGCAAATACCTACATGTAGCAATTTGGTGAAACCGAAGGGCGTGGCCCGAATATGGTAAACCTTCTGATGGAAGGTAAACCGAAGGAACTTCCTTGCCGATTTATTGATGGGGACGTTGAAATAGATATCCTTCAGAAATACTGAGGTTGCCCACATTCTAGTATGCATTAAAACACTGATGCTTTGTGGTGTCACGATCTTAAAATATGGAGACAGAGCATTACGATTGAATGAACTGAGGTCGATAAATGGCCTCCAGACAACGGAATAATTTCATTGACCAGAAACATTTGGGAGAAAATGCTTGTAGTCCAAAGTGATATTGGAAGCTCCTCCATAGCCCCCTTCAGTAGCAAGGTCCTGATCTCCGTTTCCGAAACCCTTTCCTCCTCTAACGGGGCGCTTTAACCAAAGAAGGAACACTTTTGAGAGGAAAGTTTAAGCCCTCCGAAACCGCTGACAAAACCCAACTGTCCTTTTGTAATATTTATCTACGGAGGAAGAAACTGTGCAAGACACCCTCCGATCTAAAGATCTGGTCAGGGAAGATCTATACCTGCCCAGGGGTCTAAACAAGCATCTGCCAGCGAATCTGAGGTCAGTGTGAGTTAAGACAGGAGCAAAGAAGGGTCAGGAACTACTCTTAGAAACCCTAACGGAAGCGGTCCTGTCTTGACCCCTACCATTACAACGCCCTCTGCCACTAGAATAATTGCCTTCTCCACAAATAGAGCTGGAAACTTGGCTGATGTAGATTATATGTTGTTGACTTTAAGTTAGGTCCCTATTACTTATCTAACTAACACTTTATGATATACTGTGGCTTATGTTCTTGTAAAATAGTTATTCTGTTGTAAGAATGCTTTCAATATATGCAGTTATCAATTGTTGGAAGTACAAAACTTGTTTAATATGTGGTTGTGCAAAGAAATCAGAAAAAAATATCAGCAAAAATATTTCGAGAAAATGAGCTTTTAGTTTATATTTTTACAATATACCAATTCAAAAATATATCTTTTTAATTGTCAATATGCCTTTAATAAGTAATGCAATGAACATACATTTAACCTAGGTATGTATATACAAAAGTTAAATTTGTATTTTTTCTCAAATTTTTTTTTTGACCTCTATGACCTTGAAAATGACCTTTAAGGTCATATGCGAGAATGGCATCCACCCACATGTTTTTCTTGAAGGGGTACTCTTTCAGTTCAACTTGTGTTTTGGCCATTAATAAAAAATGCCCGATCCATTATTTTTAAAATCTTGGCTAGTCTACTATCATATATCACGATATGTGCCGTTTCTATTACGATTCCGTCAAGGTGACCTTACGGCGATCCAAGCTTGCTCCCGGTATCCATGGTGTGTCACGATTGTACGGTGATGCTACGTTTGTTGTACGGTAGTGTAGGCAGGGATAAGTTCCCAATCACGGTATTATAAATAGGTGACACAATCTGCTCCGTGTTTTGCAAGTAAAACATACTTGGAAGTGAGGGGTTCCGACGGGGTAAATTGAGCCTCATGTTTACGACACAGGCTGGTAACATGGAACATTTTTTACTGTCAAGCCAGCCAATCAGAATCCTAGAAATTCCTTTGCAGTATAAAAATTAGCATAGCATAGAATAGCTTATATAGCCATCAGGGCCGTCACGTGACGAACCTTTGCGTAACGGGGATGACCATAGTATCACCTTGGCTGACCGTAGTATAACCTTGGTAAAACGGGAAAAACCGCAGTCACACCTTGATAATCCTTGGCGATACCGTATTGGTACCTAGATGTACCGTGGCCTGCGTTGGTGATCCGTAGTGGTATACATAGTAGTATATCGGCATATGCCGTAGTGTAATCGTAGTGACAACTTGATGTTACGTGGCATACCGTAACAGAGAGATGACTACGGTTTGATTCGGTATATAGAACCGGGGGCATTCAGGATACACCGTGGATAATACCGTGATAGTGTTACTTTGGGGCTTAAGAACACTTGTTATTAGTACATCCTTGGTCAATCGACCCTGGGAAATGTTGAGTATTATTTTGGCTTTTTCTGCGCATCAACAAGGCCACTTGCAGGTCAACTGTAGAGTATTTCATGTAAATAACATTCTACACACGTGTCTTAAATGCCACTGTCGTAAACATCAACTTAGAGAAATAGTTTATCACCAGTCAACACTCACAAGTCGCCTCGTATACAACGATGTAAGCTTGTCAACTTTAACCAGATCTAGATTTTCCAGTCTGCTCCGGTTTAGTCCGGACAGAGGAAGAAGCAGTATGTTATATATAATTCACTACTATCTACTCAAGCATGATATTGAATCGTTTTCCTGTCGGCTTAATACAGTACGTTTAAAAAGACAGGTATCGAAATTCATTGAAGAGGCGATCTTTTACAAACATTCTAAGTGCTTATATGTTTAATTATGCGTGTTTATTTATCATCTCTGATGAAGTACAATGGACTCCCCGTTTACAGTCTGTACTTTGTTAATGTCTGAGATTAATGTCACAAATCTGCTAACATACACTTAAAGCAACTTAGTTAAAGTATAACTAAAATATTTACGAAAGACATTGCAAAACCAAACAACAGCCGCATCATACAATTTATTACCAAAACAAAAATAGTACAAGACATCATAATAATCCTCAAGACTAGTAATCAACGATAAGGACTGACTTAGGACGAACATCCAGCACGAAACTTGGTGATGTGGTTTTAACCGGTTAATGAGGCAACACAATCGTCCCATTTAAAGCATGAGGCAAAACATTGATAAGACATATCTTGTAATTAATTATTATTTACATTTTATCTTGGCATTGTAATTCTTCTTTAAGCACAATGCAAATCACATGTTGCCAAAATACGATCAGCAAAAAGACTATATACGTGTACTTGTTTTTCAAATACAACATTGAGAAATCATGTCCGGATAAAAAACATCAACATATTTAAATATTCAATGAATAATGATAGGATCCATTAACATGCATTAGAAAACGATTTTCATGACGATAATGTAAACTATTTTCTGTTACCTTATAACATATTTTACATTATTCGAAACAAGTTAACTTTACCTAGATCCTTGAATATGTTATGTTGTATTGAGCCTTTTTCATTTTACTTTCTTTAGACATTATTTGGTTTTATTGAGTCGTATTAAGGTACGGTTCCCAACAGCTTCTTACGATCAGTCTCTTGTGGGGAATCTTTTGTCATAGTAAAATCAGTATCAGTGTTTTAGACTTGTTAAACAGAAACTATTCAAAGTAAGTGAACGTTTTAGAGTGAACGATAACTTCTGGTAATGTCAATAGCGACGTCCTTCAAGGAACGCACATTATCTTAACTGTTGAAGGTGGGGTTTCAATTCTACCAAGTCCTTAGATTTTTGTTAACATTGCACTAATTTTATTTCAGATGTAACTATAAAAAAATTATGTCTTAAACCACACAGGGTGGAGTAGGTCAAAACAAGCCTCCTTGTAGAACACATTGTCCGCTAATTTACAAAACCCAATATTATCCATACCAACTGTAAAATATAGCTCAATTGCTATAAAATTATATCCGTTAACTCGTAGTAAACAAAAGAAGGAGAATTCTGATGCCAAATGTAATTTTTAAAGTATAAATTGTCATTAGTTAGATCATTCTCCATGATAAAGTTATCTAAAAAATTGATTTTAAAAGGCACTATATGCAATTTCATTTACAGATATGGGAGATGGCACATCTTCGCTTTTTCCAAAACAGGCA
Source organism: Pododesmus macrochisma (assembly GCA_032359645.1). Taxonomy (NCBI): domain Eukaryota; kingdom Metazoa; phylum Mollusca; class Bivalvia; order Pectinida; family Anomiidae; genus Pododesmus; species Pododesmus macrochisma. The sequence goes on along the minus strand of JAUMGZ010193519.1, from coordinate 7,433 downwards.
ATATATGTTTGTTCTTTACATGTGAGAAAATAAAGATTGTTTGAAACCTTAAAAAATAATTTGCACATTGAACACAGATAATTGGAAACTAAACAAAAGCCCTCTTTTTCAATTTTTACTATATAATGACCTGGAAATGTATAATTTGCGGATCCGTACAAATCAGATGCCGTTTCTCAAACTGTGTTTTTAAACGTGGTATGATTCACATCACTTAAAATTCATAAACTAATAGATATGCAAATATAGCGTTTCCAGAACATGAGATAACCACAGTCTTAAGAACTTTATTTTGCTTAATCGGTCCACGTTGCAGAACGCCATTGCTACCATTAATCAAATGCAATTCGTTTGTAGTTATCCTAGTAGAAATAGTGGTAGGTAAAATTCGTTGACAAAACACAACCTGTATACATTGTAGAGCACGTGACATTTGGTGGCAATGAAACACTTAAACAATTCCAAGCGTGGGCAGATCCTTCTTGACATTTACCATTGGCTGAAACCCAAATTTTACCTCAAAACGCATTATTACACTACTGTTTTCCCAATTAATTTCTCTTTACAAGGCGCGTTGCTATGCCTCTTTGGAACTGCATGCCCATGGAAACGACAGTCTTAGGACCGTTGTAGGCTGCCAGCCGGTCACGTGTATATTCCTGGTTTGGTTTCAGGGGATTGGGGGTGTTCCTCCCAAAAGGAAAACTATAACTCTGACTGTTTCCCTTTATAAAATGCACAAACATTTCTTATCCAAGGCCCGTAAAAGTATTCAACGGTGGAATGATTAATAAATTGACTTCGCCACAGTAACATCCTCACCTCCATTACGCTACATTAAAGAAAAAACTAACCCACAACAACATGCACAGTTAAAAATATTGCATGAGCATTCAACAAATACGCATACGATCTTTAAATTAAAAACAATAAAAGATATTCCTCTCATGTCCCAAACTATGATGTTATCTTACATATGTAGAAGTCGATGCAACTGTTGACGTATATATAAACGAAAACGGACTTTTTTCTTTTAACGTTTTCTGCACATGCATTATAAATATCACTATTTATATATCAAATTTTATGACAACACGACATACCAGGGGCGTAACAAATGGGTTTACAATGTGTTAGCCCTATGCTCTTCGAACACCGAAGCGCGTAGCTCGAGGAGGGGGTCTTCCCCTTCCTATCGGTGGGGTCTCCCCCAGGAGAATTTTGTTTTCTACAACACCTAAGACGCGTTCTCCCGTGTTCTGGCGGCAGTTTCAATGGCCATTTTAAAGCAAGAAAATAGTTTTCCCCTATTATTTAACAAACATTTTGCTTATTTGGGGGACGTAGGGATTGGTACTCATTTACGCAAATTCTTTTTTGTCAACATGATGTGTAAGCCTGGGCTTTTTTGCTACATAGTTGTAACGCGCCTGCATACTGTTAAAAAAACAGACAGTAAATAGTGTATACCATTTATTTACATAGAATCAAACTATTTTTAGACAGACCAAGTCAATATCACCGTTTTCAAACAACGTTACTTCACGTGCGCTTTCATCTTAACTTTTAGCAGGGAATCACGTGACCAGCTATAGACCAATAGAATTTCAAGAATAATATTATTTTATAATTATATATAATATACATTGTATATTGTTGTGTTATGTTTGTTACGTTGTACCTCAGTGTCTCCCTGTATGGTCTCTCTGTACTGAAGATACATGTAGTTATCAATTATAGGGCATACATTCCGAATTTACTTACAAACCACGTTCCTATGCTTTACGTATGCATTAACTTAAACTGGCATAATCACTCCGGTACTATAAAAGTAATTACTTCAGTAAAACGAATTATTTATAATAGCACTATAATTAGATGATGTGTCATAAATTGAATACATTTGATAAGTTAGATACCAGGGTTCAAGCCTGCAAAATATTGAAGAATTCACGAAGACTCGCCTCCGGATCAGCCAGTATATCTCATTAATATGCAAACGTAGTAAGGCTGGACAGTGGTATAGTTTAACATAACACCAATACCCGTTAAAAGTAACGTTATTCTCATGCACACGCATATTAGCCTTTCAAAATTCAATGTTTCTCGTGCTCAGGTAACATCGTATTCTTATAAACCTATTTCAATGAATGAACTCTGCCCGATAACATAAACATAAAACAGCAACACTGTCTAAATATCTGTCTCGAAGAATACCCATGTAAAAGAAAATGTGGGGGTGTTGTCCAAAAGCAACGCCTGTCAGTCATTTATAATTCGCCCCAAATTATAAATTTTAATTTTTTTTTGAAATTTGATAAGTTTTTGAAGATACATGAACTTCAGGTTAGATTAACGTAAAGTTACTAACTTTACATGCTTTAAAAAATACCCATTTTGAAAATAACTTTAAAACCAAGCAATAATTACTGTTCGTTGGTGTGTATGTATCTTTAAAACAAACCTAATTGAATGATGTAAGGGAAATACAGCATATACGGTGCATTGCTGACATTTAGACGCGACTGTATCCACATATAGATACACTGTTTAATGAGAATAGACGCAAATAAAGTTCAAATATATATTTACTGACTGGTTCATGTGTTACGTTGACAGCTATTTAATAACACACAGTTTGAGAAACGGCATCTGATTTGTACGGATCCGCAAATTAACTCTTAAGTTGTGCAATAGGTGTGCATAATGTGCGAGTATTCTAGAATGCATTAAGTATGTAACTCCGAATCGAAACACAAGAAGAGCAGAACAGGCAAGTGTGTTTACAAAATTAACGTCTCGGTTTGTGATTTATTTCTATACAGAGGATCTTTCCCATAGATATTTAAGTGTTATTATAAATGCATATATATTATATTTTCACGATATAACATTTTCCAGTAAATACACCGACATTGACATACAATCAATTGATTTCTAATCTTGCATTCAGATTTTAAAACTTGAATTGAAAAGGTATTCTTTTTTAATACATCTACAACCTATATGAATAACGAGTGCGGCGGTAAACAGCAACACGTGTATATATTTTTTTTTTAAAAACATCATTGACCTTTAGAATGCAGTCCCTACTTTACTTTTGCATATCCACAATGTATTGTTTTAAATATTGGATTTGCTACAAGTTGTCATTATATTTTTTATCTACATTTATATTAATAGATATTGTGTAAAGCAAAACATTTGCTTCGTTTTCTATTCTCTATAAATACATTGACATGGGGATGATTGAAACTCGCTAAATATCGTTTGCTGCACGTTTAACGCGAGTATCGAACTACAATATATTAATTTTCCAGCATCTTTGGTTCACGAGTATGGCCGCGTTTATTAATATTTGATTATGTTTGTACATGAGATGAGGAAAATTCCATCACTTGAATATTGTTTTTGTCTAATATTAATAAGTGCGGATTGACCACAAGACCGTTAATACATGAAGTAGAGTTGATAGTTTTTAACTTTAACGTCAACAGCTTGAACAACTTATTTGGAAGGATATTGGCGGCGCATAACGCGAACTTGTGCACTAAACAACGGTGTGCTCGTAAAGCGTTAGCGCGATCAATAACAAGCAGGACATTTTACTGAGTCGTTGAACTTCATGAAACAGGAGTTTTACTGAAGCCACGTGACAGTGCAATTTACAGTTGTGTATCAGGAATTCAAGGCCGTAGCCAGGGGAAAACCTGTTGGGTAGCAAAACTTATTTCTGTCGCATGCATACATATTTGACGATTTGCCTTGGAGTTTGTCATAGAAATCCCCCCATGGCATATTTTTTTGTTTTGTTCAATATCATCATGAATTCATGTACGTATTTGTTTTTTAATTTGTAGATTACCATCAGAATCACTTTTGTGGCAGACAAGCTTTAAATCAACTTTGTAAATATCGATAAGTAAGTATATGAATAGTTTTGTAGTGATATACTATTTATAACAGGATACTTATTGTTTTTACTATTTTTTAATCCAGATCAAACTTTTAGCGGTACTTTGGGTTATGTATCTTGTAGGTTTTTTGTCAAATATTTCAATTGGAAGTGTTGATTGTATCATGCAAAAGTTGTACCCCAACCACGTTTTGAAGGAATCAAAACTTTAACCCCATGTCTTATTAACTGTCTGGTCTTTCATTTTATCATAGATAATTGGATGGGACATGTACTTGATAACTTCTCAACACGAAAGCATGTGCATTGTACAATGTATAGTGTCATTGGTAAAGGAGGTAACTGTAATCGGACTCTATTTATAAAAAAAAAATATTAAGCAATTTCAAATTTGCTTCTCGTGAAATTAATGCTCTTTACATAAATATACAGCAAAACATTAGTTAAAACGATGTTCACGGTCAGCTAACGATCTAATTCCGGTTTCCGTGTTAGAAACACTAATATACATGTACTGTATTCTGTCAAAAGAGATAATATGCAGAAAGAATAAAATATTGTGTGGTAAGAGCACGCACCCACCCACTCTAGATTCAAGCGCGTTACTGACACGGGCTTTGTGTATAAGCAGACGTCAAACATCAGTCGTGAAACATTTGAAGATGTGTTTGCTCTTTCAGCTACATGTAATAGTTAAAACTGATTTTCTTCGGCGTTCGAACCAACCTGGTGAACTATTTTCCGCGCCCGTCAGTCATGGGAAGTAGATCTCGAGCTGGGTTGATAGCCTGAAATAAACTGTATTATTATACCTCACCGATGTAACAGTAGCGCTGATTGGCTACAGCGTACCACATGACAGGGAAATAAAACATCGAATCACCCTGGGGCGCGCGCTCAAGAGAGATTCGATGTTTTAGTTCCCTGGAGCACGTGCAGCTTATTAAAGAATCAGTACATTGTGCAGAATGCTACAGGCCTTGTTTTTTTCGGTTTAATAAACAATTTATGACCCTGTAAGCGGGGTAATTCGAAGTTTTATTTACCCGAAGCGATCATTTTTCCTGAGGGCGGAGCCCGAGGGTAATATGGCCGCCAAGGCCGGGTAAATAACTGTAATCGGACTCCGCCCTCAGGAAAAATGACCGCTTCGGGTAAATAAAACTTCGAATCACCCCGCTTATAGGGCCATACATGTATATTATTATACCTCAATGATGTAACGGTAGCGCTGATTGGCTAAAGCGTACCACATGACGGGGGAATAAAACACCGAATCGCCCTGAGGCGCGCGCTTAAAGAATTAGTGCAATGCGCATACTGTTGAAGGCTTGATTTCTTTTTCGGTATAATAAACAACTTATGGTCTTATAAGCAGGGTGATTAGAAGATTTATTAACCCTTAGCGGTCATATTCCCCTCGGGCTCCGTTCTCGTTATAAATTACCGCTTCGGGTAAATAAATACTCAAATCACCCTTTTTATAGGGCCATAAATGTATATTAATATACCTCATTGCTGTAACAGTATCGTTGATTGGCTAAAACGTACCACATGACAGGGAAATGAAAACATCGAATCTCCCGTAGGCACGCGCTCCAGGGAGATTCGATGTTTTATCAACCATGAGCTTGCGCAGCTCATTGAAAAACCAGTGCAATTCGCATACTATTTAAGGTCCGATTTCTTTTTCGGTACAATAAACAGTGTATGGCCCTGTAAGAAGAGCCATAGATGTATATAATGTATCATTGTCAGTGATAACGGGGAACATGCTTACACGAAGTGTGTTTGAATGAAATGTAAATAAAAAATACAAGTTACTTACGTGACGAATGACTTGAAAGCATGTACAACATGTACAATAGAAACTCGAACTCTCCCCGTATAATAGGTAAGGGCAGCAGTGAAGGGGATATAACTCTTATAGACAACAGTTGTGACTATGCGGCGACAGATTTACTTCGAAACACACGAATCATACTTGTTGTCAATAGCAAAGGTTTTAAATGTTTTTGTAACTGTGTTATAAAGAAAAAGAGACTTTACCCCAGCTACTAGAATGTTTGTGACTGTATGTCTGAAGCAGCTGTATATAGGGAAGTTATGTTATCTACTAGTTAAGCATACAGAGAGAACATTACCCAGCTACGTTTGCAGAATGGACAGTTGCATGTAGGCGGTTAACAACCAATACGGAGACTAGCAATGATCTGTCAGTGGTGTCCCTAGAGATTAAACATCGATGACAAGCATGTAAGAAAGAAAAAAGCTAAATTTGTTTTCTTGTTTATCAATTCTTATAACAGTACGCAATATACAGCTACTATTGAGAATCAAGATAAAAGTAAATCTAAAATGTCTAAAAGAGAATTAGAAAAGGTAAGATTGAAGGAAATTTCTAAGCATTTGTTTGCATACCCAACAGTAACTACAGTAATGAAGAAGGATATACGGCATCATCTCTAAATGACGCTGTAGACGTTATCGGCCAGCGACACTATACAGTTATTAAATACGAATAAATGAACACGTTGTTTCATTGAACTGAATGGCAACGATCTTGGCTGATCAAATGTCCAATACACATCTCGTACCAGAAAACCCATTCGATAGCCGTTTTATTATATTATTCAAATGTCTGCCAATTAATAATTGACATTTCTAAACTTCACCACTGTTATTCAGAATTAGAAATATAATATAAAAACGTCCTAGCGCCAAGACGAAAAAACATAAAACAACAAATATTATGTAGGCCTTTACAACCTCTGTATATGACAAACTATCTCCTACGCAGGACTTATATGTACTACCTAGAAGTAATTCCTACGCAAATTATACTGAGTCCTATGAAAGATTTACCTTTGCACTAGGCGCTTTAACTATATGATATGAATAACTAATTCAACATGATTGTTAAGCCAGCGAATTATTGAACAATTCACGAAAACCGCCTCCTGATCGCCAATTATATCTCATTAGTATGCAGACGAAGTTAAGGAGAACAGCGATATAGTTTTAAATTGCATCAATACCAGTCAACATGGATTGGAACGCGCCTGACACAATTCATAACTTCTAAGTAAATTCATTAACTGATGTTGTATTGTTGGCATGCCTTCCGTCAAGCATGATAAAGTTAATTGAGATGGAAAATTCAAATAAAAATATCACTTTCAATGCATTTTAGCATAACTTTAGATACTCAAACGAACCAGGTCATATTTAAAAGTCACGACTATACAAAAACAGAATATTTTCACTATACATAATGAAATGATGTGAAAGGTTTACGGGCGGTCGCACAAGGTCACCTAGACACGGTTCATGCTGTTCATCACCCACGATTGTGGTATGTATATAATCCACTGCTGAATGTTAAAATGAAATCACGGCTAGACTTATTCAAATAGCGAAAAATGTATTTGTTAGCGATATGCACAAAGTAAAAAATAATCTACTCCCCAACTCCAAACCCCTAGCAGCTCCTCGATGGCCCCCCCCCCCCCCCCCC
>JAUMGZ010193508.1:0-13052 GCA_032359645.1 Pododesmus macrochisma | reverse complement strand
TATGTATTGTATGCCGCGGTTACTTAGCTATGAATTAATTAAAATGTAATGCACACAATATTGCAAAATATGACTTGCAGCAACGTGACATGTCCAATTTTCTGGCGAAATTTGTGCATAAAATAGTTAATATTATTAGCGCTAGAGAAAGTAAATGTATCTTGTGTGATGTTAATTTAATTCCTTACATTCAGGTGCTTAAGTTTTTAATGTAGTTATTCTTTGTTTGTCAGTCTCTCGTTCTGTTGATTCCACTTAAACTATTTTATATTTACTATCATTGAATTAAATGAAAACTTAATGTTGACCGATAACTTGACGGTAGATATTATATATACGTTGATAAACTTGTATTTATATCGTATGTTTTCCCCTCTAATCGTATTATACAAAGTATATACGACCCCGCTACCATTGTTTTCTGTGTTCCTCTGTACTACGATAACATACGACACAAGGCTTTGTACGCAACGGATAAAAGTCTATTTATACACAGGCACTACGTGCAGTTTAACCCGCACATGACACCATTTTTAAAGGTCTAGGTCTATGGCAAGTTTTTCAGCGACACGTGACTACTGAACTTGACATTGCTTTACTTAGCTGCACCAGGCGTTTATATATGATATGCCTTACCTAGCTGTACTCAGGCGTGTACATTATATGCCATGAACAATAAACGTCGTGCGGTTTCATGATGGTTTTAGTCCATCTGGACCGAAAGTGCAAGGTGGACTTTCCCCATACAAATCCCGTCCGTTGCCCGTCCGCCCGCCCGTCGTTAACTTTAGTTTTAAACGACATCTCCTCTGAAACTACAGGGCGGATTTCAACCAAATTTGGCAGGAAGCATCCTGTGGGAAGGGGATTCAAGATTGTACAAATAAAGTTCCTGACCACCAGGGGACAGGTGGACGGGGCCAAAAGGGGTAAATTTGACAACATGCCTTCAAACGACATCTCCTCCGAGACTATTGGACAGATTTCAACCACATTTGAAAGTCGCCATAAGTGCGCACTGTCGCAAGCAGGCACCGTCTCAATATGACATAGAAATGAGTTAAAAGGACGATAAACCCCAATAAAACAAACAAACAATCATTTATGAATACAAAATATCTTTTGACATTTTTCTGTCAGTTTTTTTTTGGGTGTTTTTGTTTGCTTGTTTTAATTTGAATCCTTATGTTTATGTACATGTAGATTTATATGAAGAAGGATTTGCTGTGTGACAAGTTATATAGGTTTTAAGCAGGTTATTTGGGCTGATTTAACCTGTCTAACACCTATTTAAGTAGTAATATACTTAAAGCATTATATGTATCAGTTCAGAAATTCCTTTCTGATAATATTTGTTTGTTCTAATTGATTTAAGCATAGTTTTAATCATATCAATTTTAACTGTGGATATGTACACAATTTTTTTTCCAAAATACACTAATACATTGCTTAATAAAATCATTAAAGATGTATTAACGGAATAAGTTAAGATTTTGGTGGATTTAGTAAATATTAAATATTAAACCAATTAAAATACTTTAATCAAAGCATGTTGTCCTTTTTTCAACATGATCCATTCTTTTGTGCTGTAAGTTAAAGTCAAACCTTTCAGCCATGACTTTATATTAAGCCAAGTTGATTTTGTCTAGATAGTTTACATTGACCACAGGTTCATGGTGGACAGAATAAGAATACAAAATACACACAATATCTTAAGTGTAAAAGTATCGTTAGTGTAAACTTATGATTATTACCAATTTCACAAAAAGTTGTAAGAGAAAACTTTCGATCAAAATGTGGCGTAAGTCTACGAGTAGGTCGGAGCACTCTTAAGTTTAAAATAATTGTCGTCGGAGCACTCTTAAGTGTAAAATAATTGTCGTAAGTGTAAAATTGATCGTAAATTGTTATAATTTTACATTGTATATCTTTTCCCTGACCTTTAACGTTATTTTTCATACAAACTTTATGTGGGGACAAATGTGTAAGCTGCACCATAAATATGCCACAGGAAAATTACATGTTTTCTTTATTTTCTAGAACTACTGTACTTGAATCGTTTTAGATGGTTAAAGTTGGATAATCAGTAATTTCCCTAGATCTACTAGCAAATCTCATTCGTTGTTCATATTTAGAAATTCAAACCGAAAGTTGATTTTTTGTACGATAATGTTTTGGTCGTAAGAGTATACGTATGTTACGACAATCCTAGTCGTAAGTTAAGAGAAAAACTTACTACATGCTTCCTACACTGTCGTTATAAGTTTAAGTGTTTGTGAAGTTGGCTACTGAAATGCCTTTCTCGAGCGTGTTCCGTCCTTCGTTAACTTTTCACATGTTTGCCTTATGTAATAAATTTACGTTTATATTGATTTAGGTTGAACGCACAGAAACTGACGGTGTTGCTGATGGGCATGTGGTAAGTCTGGCGACCTTCTCGTATGTTAGTAAACTAACTAAGGATGGAAAACGCCAACACAGACCAGGGACCATACACAATGTCTGATTCGTCTTATTTGATCGAGACATCTCGCCGTGACGCCGGTAATATAACAGAGCTGCAACTGGGTAATGATTCACCTGCCGTACACAAAGAGTTTGAGTATATCACTCATCAGTCTGTTAGAGAAGAAGTCTCTTTTAAATCTCGACCAAACTTACAATTAGACGAGTGTGAATCTGAGTACGGTTTGCGTCAAGTATCGGGTAATGTTGAATTGGATGCTAACGTTTCAAATCATAGTTTTGATGGTGATTCTAACGTAAAGTTAGACTTTAACTGGAAACATCCTCAAATTCCTAAGCCACACGCATCATCTTCTTCAAAACAGGAAAATTACAGAGAGCACTTATACAGTATGGGTTCGTCCGTATACGATCGCCACGTGAAAGATACAAAATCAGTTGATATGGGCCTTTTCAGCCATTCCAAGTTAAAGTATTCTCAACGTCAGGGTTTGTTGGGATCAGATAGTGCATACAGCACTGGGTCGGAAATAGAAACTACTTCCTCTGGCAGTGCTACAGACACCGACTACATGACAAGTTCAAATAAAATGAAGCCTAAAAAACTCATAAGAAATTTCAGATCTCGACCCGGAAGTGTTAAATATGAAAAGGACACCACAGACAGCGATTGCCTAAGACTACAGCATGCGACTCAAAAAGTGAATCCTCAAATTCAACTGGCGTATGTTTCCATTCCCCATAACGTAATGGTCATGAATCCGACGAACCCTACGGAAACTGAAACTCTGAATCAACAACAATTTGGTTTCATCCCGATTGTATCAAATTTACCAAATACCGATTCAAAAATGCCAAGTCCAGAATGCCGGACTTATCAAGATGTGAATGATGCCAAGCCATTGATCTTAACCACAAGTCCTATGACTTTTGTTATGACTCCCGGAGGACTGGTTTGTGTATCTGATTCCCGTTTGAGCAAACATTCCACGAAGACGAAAACAACAGGTTCTGTTGGCTATAGAGTTCATCAAGGTGTCCCGTTGCATCCTGGACACATTTTTCAAGTGCCTCAAACAAAGATCAAACACATGTCAGTGAATTGTAAAACTGAAGACAAGCTTCTAAGCGAACAAGACTTCATTGAACATTATGTTGAGGGCCAATTTACATATAAAGGATTTGCAACAGATCTACGTGAAGCAGAGAAACAACTTCAAGAAAAGCAAATCCCAGCTTCGAAGGATCAAGCTTGGCTTGACAAATATCTCCGAAATCCAGGGGACAATCACGAAACGGAGGAACCTTTGGTTTGTGCTATATGCGATGATCGGGCTACTGGAATTCATTATGGAATTATAACATGTGAAGGGTAAGGAAATCAAAATCTATACAAAAAAACCATTGCTCGAAAACATTGTAGATGATTGGCAATTTAAGACGGGAAAATATATTTACATAATTTTAAATGGTATTTTTTCATTTAAGAATCATAACCATGAATTTTATATGCTCACAAAACAAAACTAAGAGGAGTCAACATAACGAGGGGCATTGACAAACCAACAATAGTCGTATCAAACAATTCAGCATTGGAACAATTTTTGACGTCACAACAATCCTTTAAACTAGTTGTTCTTGCGGACCGACTAAGGACGGTCACCAAGTACGAAATCAGGTGTTGTCGTTAAACCGGTATATGAGGCGTCATCCTTCCAACTTCCTGTATGCTACAAGAAGTCTTGAGAAGAAACATGCATTTAAAAGTGTAATAAATGCCCAACATGGCGCTATTAATTAACAAATGTACATTTTTTTGCACCTCTTCGTACCACTTATTGTGTTTCAGTATCAAAAGACTACAATCAAATTTGTACAATTCTAATGGTATAGAGGAAGCAACGCTATAGCCTTGTGGTTAGGGCGGTAGCATCTTGCTGGTAGATTGACGCTAGAATCCAGGGTCGTGGGTTCGAATCCCGGTTGCGTCAAAACCTAAGATGTTAAAATGAGGCAATCTTCTCGCTCCCTGCTAAGCGCTTAGCATTACTTGGTAGGAGGAGGACTGGTTGGCTCGGTGTCAATCTAATGTGACCGAGTGAAGTATCATGTCATTGTGTCTGCGGCATAATATTTCAGTTGGACAGCATTATAAAGTCGCCATTAGTGTGCAATGTCACAAGCAGACACCGTCTCGACATGACCTATACATGAGTGAATTCTTGTCTATTCAAAACTATTTCTTGTCTTGCGTCCATTAATGACAGCAGCTTGGAGCAAGATCTGGGATTCGCGACTGGGTAATTCACACATAGTTTTGGCTCCTTCCTCTTATAAATATCATATTTATCGGAGGCATGATTCAGGTTGCATTTTTGTATTAACCCCAACAAACAAACACACAAACAAACAAACTAATGGTATAGATGCTATGCCATTTACAGATGCAAAGGGTTTTTCAAGAGAACTGTACAAAACAAGCGTGTGTACAACTGTGCTGGACAGAGAGTGTGCGTTATAACCAAATTACAGAGAAACAGATGTCAGTTCTGCAGATTCCAGAAGTGTCTCAAAATGGGAATGGTCTTAGCAGGTGAGAAACTTTATGAGATACCTAGTAAAAACAAAGAAGAAGTAGGACCACAGAATAAAGGTTAAGTTGTTATTAAGTGTGTTTTTTCTTTTTGCTGTTTTAATTGGGCAGTAAAATGTAGAGTATACAATGAACTAAACTTTTACTCAATATTTATATGCTCAATTAATTCAATTAAGATATCAATTTACACTGTGTTAATGAACTTAATTGCGCATATTGATGATATCGAATTTAAAGTGACAAGGTACGTCGCATTGCAAGTTAGTCGCACTGCAAGGTAGTCAGTCGCACTACAAGGTATGTCGCACTGAAACGTATTACATTATAAAGAAAGATATTATTTATATTAAATGTATTTGTCAAGTCAAAAGTGATGTTCTCCACTTAAGCTACAGCATTCATTGGACATTTTTTTTTTTAAACTAATGAAGATTTAAGACTGTACGTTTATTTTAAATTTATTGTCAAGTGGAAGTTGATTTTCTCCAATTGGAGCTACAACACTCTTTGTTTAATTTATAAACTAATACAATTTAAAGTTTATCTGTTTATTTGAAATGTATTCTCCAAGTCTAAGCAGATATTGTTCATTAGGGTTACAGCACTCATATTTTCATAAATATCGTCCATTGTCACCTTCTGTCCCTCATTACCTTTTCAAATTCCCTCTCCTCCTGTCTAGCCACTTGAATGATTTTAAACCAAATTTGTAGGATCCATGGCGAAGAAATTCAAATTTTGCATTGGTTATCAGTAGCTGCCACTTTGAGGGCTATTGTCAGGAATTTTTTCAAAATTAAAAATTCTAACTACATACTTGAAAGGTAAACATTATACTTGCATATATAAATATAACCACACTGGGGCATGGTTATGAAGCTTAAGTTAAAGTTTAAGAACAAAATTGGTAACTTTAAGAATTTTCATTGTCCAAAAACGCTACTGTAAATTAATTCTAAAGGGTGCAGCCATCGGTAAGGGTAAACATTTGACAGAATTTCATAAAGATAAACTTTCTCTAATTAAATTCCAAATAAGTATAGTTGCAAGTAAGGGCTACTGTTTTTAAAAAATGCAGTAGTATTTCTCTTGACATTGTATTATTTATTATTTGTAGCTGTTCGAGAAGATCGAATGCCTGGAGGAAGAAATTCTGGTGCAGTTTATAACCTGTACAAGGTTAGTTTTTATCCGCCATAACCATCGTGAATTTTTGTCACCGTTGCCCCATTGGCTCTGTAACTTTGATTTACTGAAGTCCTGTCTATTCAAAATTAATTCTTCTCTTGCGTCTATTAATGACAGCAGCTTCGAGCAATAAATTGGGTTCGGGACGGGTTGTCTCACACAGTTTTGGCTCCTTCCTCTTATAAATATCATATTTATCGGAGGCATGATTCAGATTGCATTTTTGTCTTATAGAGAATGTCATTTAAAATATTAATGAAACGTTAATGTTATCTATCTGTCCATCATTAAGTATGGCATGACATATTTGAAGCGTTTAGATTTGAATAATCTTATATCTTGAAGTAATTGTAACCATATGGTCAGAACACAAAACAATACAATCTGAAACATACCTCCAATAAATAATTATTTATTAGAGGAAATGGCCTAAACTAAAGTGCACATTATAACATACCCTTACACTAAATTTTCTTCTTTTTGATTTGGTTAAATTGCTTTTATATTTCATATGAAATTCACTTTAATAAGTTAATGTATGATGAATAGTTGTGCATAATATAATCAACACGATGTAAGAACGATGTGATCTAATATCGAATTTATTTCTTTCTTTTACAATTTCTAGGTTAAGTCTAAGAAACACAAGAAAAGAGCAGTTTCTCGTTTATACAAAGAGTCAGTTGGACAAGTCAGAATGGGAAATTTACAGCCAACAATGGAACACGATCATCTACACAAAGTTGAAGAAATACACGGACATGTACCCGACAATCAACACAGTAGAGTTCACTTTAATCAAAATTTTGTAAAAAGTAATTTACAAGATGCCATTTCAGGAACGGTTCAGCTAAATGAAACGTCACAATTTGCTTTGCCATATCATGGTTTCAGGACATGTCAACGACCCAGATCACCTAACATTTCTGATACTTCTATATCATGTGAGGATTTATCTGATCAATTTTCCTCCACGTCCACTCATGTGCATGGCCATTTGAACACAAGGTTTCGACGACCTTCAATTTCAACCTCTTCTGATATATCTCTAGAAAATATTGCTGAATTGGAATATCCTGAATTGGCGCAAGATATACCAATTGCTGCAAATACAGCAAAATATAGCAAACAACACTCAGATACAGACATGTCTGAAAGTATTTTGTCAAGACAAAATGAATCTGTAATAAAGGTTTGTCAACCTCCTCAGTCTAGTCCATCCATCTTATCTTCATTGAAGACTTTTGAATCTGAGTATTTCAGTGCAAGTGAAAGCCAATCGCATTCTCAAGGTGCTTCTTTCACACAGTACACACAAGGAAACGTCATGAATATGAATCCTCTCACCAGCAAAAATGTGCCTCAAGATTTAACAGTCCATGGTGAAACATCTAAAGAGCATTGTAAGAAAAAATGTAGTTCATCGCCACAGATAATGGATGATGATTCTCAAGATAGGCCCCCTAGGGCAAGTTGTAGCCTTGAAAGTGAAACATATCCGTATATGTATGCGAGAGAAAATCGGAAGCAAAGGCATATACCATTTGACATGGGTAAATCATTCAACGTTACTCGGGACCAATCTAGCTGCATCAGAACAAGAACATATCCTCATCAAGACTCATTGCGTTGCCAAGGTAATGAAGGTGACAAAAAGTCAAACAGCAGAAAATTAACGGACAAGAATCCTGCTGTTGAGAAAAGGGGAATTAATAGTCAACGTGCAGGCAAAAACAGTCATTGTGTGGCAACTAGTGGCGATATCACAAGCGAGGATAGAATATATAAATATATAAAGAGATCAAACAATGGGATAAAGATTAAGTCTGATGACAGGTCATGTTGCAATGAAAAAGAACAATCCAATGGCATTGCATATCCACCAAATCTAAGTTTCATGTTGATAAACCGTCAATTGGAGGATATTGATTCTATGGCCAGCACTCGAGGTGTCAAAGAAGTCACTAATTCTGACCAAAATGTAGACGCAAATGACAAAAGTCAGTCTCAAAGCAATGTGAACACACAGCAAGCTCAACGTGGTCATTCCTATGAGGAAACGACACATACAAAAGAGGAAACATTACCCGCCTTAACTGACGATAGTGATCGTTCTACGTTGGAAACCTTATCTGGTTTAAACACTAGTGACTACAAATCAGTTATCGAGGAGCTAATCGAGTGTAATACATTTTTAGATATTGCTTCTGTGTATAGGGATGAACAGTTCTACAGTGTTGAATCAGTCACTACTGATATGCTCTGTGACATTGGAGATAAAATTGTGGGTAAACTCGTCACGTGGACGCACCATCTTCCTTTTTTTAAGATGATAGCGCTTGATGTTGTATCTCAAACCCTTGTACAAAAATGGCACGAGCTGCTTATTCTCATTACAACCTCGCACAAGGCGCTCAAAGAGATGGATGTTTACCAGACTCTCACGTTTGAAGGTCTGTACTGCCACAACAAAGACAAAGTTCAGTCATTTCTCGCTAGAATGGCGGGAGGCAAGATAAACAACCAGACTCTGTTACTTGTAGAGGATATCATCGAAGGCATAACTAGGATTATGTTTTCATTCATTGAACTCAAACTTAAACCCGAGGAGTATGTCTGTCTTCAAATCATCCTTCTGCTTAATCAAAGTGAGTATAAGAATGTTAACAAGTAGGAAAGGTCCTACTATGATCACTTTTTCTTTTTCAAAAGTGAAAGATTTGTTTTCTAAAAGAAAGTCTTAATATGTATGCTTTTATGACCAAAGAAGCTGAACACAACAAAATATCAGAGGTCATGTATTCGGCAATTTGGTGGTGAAAATTGAAAAGAAGCCTCATAGCAATTATAGATCTTAAACATTGCTTAAAGTACGTTATTCCGTAGCTTAACAACATGACATCGCTGTTTCATGTTTAAAAAAAAAAAAAAAAAGAAAAACATTATTTGCCGAGGGTTTTTGGGTTTCGGGAAATGACAAAGATCACTGGACAGCTCTCCATAGCTGATTGCTGAAGTGAACGGGTAATCCGTTATTCCTCATCCGACGTCGCTGCCATTGTCTCTAGTCCGTAAACTGTTCACATATTTTACTTCTCATAATCAAACAAAGTTAGTATGTGTGATCACTATGACACAGTGATCAAGAATTGTGTCCTGTTTGGGACTTTGCTACGTGGCCTGATGCAGAGTACATTTTATCAAATTTTCATAAATGTATATATAAAAAAAGTAATGGATGGACTGTATCCAAGGGGTATCACCAAGGAGCAAAATAGTGGAAATTAGAAAACGTCAAAAATAATTTTAATCAAGTCCGTACTTGGAGTCGAAGTTAAATCAAGGCGTGACCTTAGGTCTTATTTTTTATACTTTGTAGAGCCGCTTAGATCATTGCTCTAGGATATATTATCAAGTGGTCTACTTCTTTAATACTATATGACCGATTTCAATTTGAATGAAGCCATCTTATTGAGAATAAAAGGGGAAGGTTTCACATAATTTGAAAAAAATTCTATTCATCTAATCCAAACATAAAGAAATTTCTCATTAGTACTGACACACGTTTAGACCAAATTGGCCTCTTGTAAGTCCATCTAGGTGGACTTTTCTCATACAAATCCTGTCCGTCTGTCCGTCCGTCTTTATCTTTTGATTTAAATGACATCTGCTCTGAAACTACTGTGCAGATTTCAACCTAATTTGGCTGAACATTCTTAATCCTTAGGGGAAAGGGATTCAAAATTGTACAAATGAAGTCTCTGACCCCTAGCTATAGGGGACAAGTGGGCTTGGCCAAAAGGGGTAAATTTGACGTATGCCGTAAAAGACATCTCCTCAGAGACTATTGGGCAGATTTCAATCAAATTTGGCAGGACACATCCTTAGGGGAAGGGGATTCAAGATTGTACAAATGAAGTCCCTGACCCCCACCCCCAACCCCCAAGGGACAGGTGAGTGGGGCCAAATGGGGGTATATTTGACAGTATGCCTTTTAATGACATCTCCCTGAAACTATTAGGCAGATTTTAACTAAATTTGGCAGGAAGCAACCTTAGGGAAAGGGGATTAAAGATTGTACGAATGCAGTCTCTGACTCCCAGGGGACAGGTGGGTGGGGCTAAAAGGTGACAGTATGCCTTTAAACGACTTTCCTCTGAAACTACCAAGAATATTTCAACTCTAGATGGACGTTAAGGCCCAATGGCCTCTTGTTTTTTTTTTTACTTTTGTAATATTGTAAAAAACATGTAGTTGCCTCTTCTCCAGAACGTTATAATTCGTAGGAAGTTGTTGTTTTTTAGTCAATAACCTCTATTCTCTTGATCCTATGTTTCTTGTTAATGGGTAGGAGAAGGACTGGTTGGCTCGGTGTCAGTATATTGTGACTGAGTGAAGTATCGTGTCAATGTGTCTGTCGCATGATAATACAGTGAGGCAGCACCATAAAGTTGCCATAAGTGCTCGCTGTCACAAGCAGACACTTGTTTTGGAAAAGTTTGTTATAATTATTTACATTGATAATTATTTCATATACATCAACGGCAGCGCTGTTGATTATTTTCACAAATTTGCTCCTAAATGTTTCCTTCTGAAAAAATTCCTGACATTAAAATTAAAATTTTGATCTTTAGGTGTTTACAAGCCGCCATGAAACGATTTTGAAATGAAGATTATGCAGGAATATTGTTTTTGCATCTCTTCCGTAATATCAAATCTAAGGAGCATGGAGGTTTAACTTATACATGAATGTGATTTTAGAATAATGCATAATTAAAAAAAAAAAAAAAGTGTCGATCGTTACCGTTTTGAATTTTTTTTTTCATGGAGTCTAGTACTATCATAAAACGTTATATTCATTATTTCTCCTTCATTGAAGAAGATCCCGTGATTTCAAATCCTTTAATTTTAACATTCCTGAACTAAAGTCATCAGAAAGAGATCTACATGATCATGTAATGATTTTTTCCTTCAACAACTATCGAATTCTTATTAAGTAAGAATATAGTAAACAAATTAAAAACAAAAAACTAACGGCAATGTCAGTGCGCAAATTTTAAATATGAAAAATGGCCATATAACCATCTTAATTTTGGAAAAGAAGCAGTCAAAAATCATTTCTAAAAATCATTTCCAAGTAAACGTCTGTCCAGATCTCTTCTTAGGTCCAACACCTAATTGTTCAGTCGTATGCTTCATTCCTGGTAATATCAATTTTTCGACAGATTCCGTGGTGTAGAAATATAATAAAAATACAGTTTCTAGGTATTTTTTTTTCATTGCAGATTCAAAATCACAAAATGTTGTAGCAGAACAGATTCAAGATAGATATGCAAGAGCCTTGGAAAGCTACGTGAACAACGCCTCTTCGAGCAATCGATATCATGAACTGTTACTTCGGCTTCCGGAGATACAGACTGTGTCTTCGAAACTATTAAAGAGTAAAATGATATATATTCCTGTATTCCTGAACTCTTAAGTGACTCTAGAACATTTAGACACAACCTTCTGGTGTTTCATACACAAAGTCATTACAACCCACAGAATAGACAGTCATGGAATGAAATGCAGTCATTGCCGCTAGTCATACAAACTTCATACGAAGTCAAACTAGTTTGAACCATTCCATAACGCTCGATATATTAATATGTCGTTGTTATCCCACCATCGTCGTTGTTGTTTGTGCTTTGTAGTATCTATAGATGTTGGCACTTTTTCAGCAGCAATTATACTGGATTGTGTGTAAACACTGATCAAATCCTTCAAGAAAGTTTTCGCAGGTAAAAACACAAAATTGGTCTACAATGTTCAGCACTATTTCATTATAAAATAGTCGGCATTATTAATAAATAGTATGCTGGGTAACTCCTGGTTAACACTATTTATAAATATATATAGTACGCCGGGTTTCTCGTGGTTAACATAGTCAGTATTATGTATAAATAGTACGCCGGGTAACTCCTGGTTAACACTATTTATAAACAGTACGCCGGGTAACTCCTGGTTAACACTATTTATAAACAGTACGCCGGGTAACTCCTGGTTAACACTATTTTAGAATAGTACGCAGGGTAACTCCTGGTTAACACTATTTGTAAATAGTACGCCAGGTAACTCCTGGTAAACAAATCTTATAGTCATCTTTATTTAAAATTAAACTATTCTGTCAGCAATATATACTATACAACTTTACACCATATGAAATTGAGAAGTGCCACCCATAACTATAACGTTTAAAAGGGATGTCAAACCAGCAAAATAAGTGAGTGAATCCCGTCAATGACCCAAATCTATGATTCTACTGGTTCGGTGGACTTTTAAAGGAAACATTAATTTGAATAAGAAGAAAAAGATAAACAAAAGGTCTTGAAGATGAAGGATATAGATTTCGGGTGGGAGAATATTAGCGGTCAAAAGCCATGGAGCTAAAGGGAATTGGGTTTGGAGTAACCGAATATTAGCTGTCAAAGGTCATGGAGCTGAAGGGGAAGGGGTTTGGAGTAAGAGAATATTAGGGGTCAAAGGTCATGGAGCTAAAGGGGAGGGGTTTGGAGTAAGAGAACATTAGCGGTCAAAAGCCATGAAGCTAAAGGGAATGGGGTTTGGAGTAAGAGAATATTAGCGGTCAAAGGTCATGGAGCTAAAGGGAATGGGGTTTGTAGTAAGAGAATATTTGCGGTCAAAGGTCATGGAGCTAAAGGGAATGGGGTTTGGAGTAAGAGAATATTAGCGGTCAAAGGTCATGGAGCTGAAGGGGAGGGGTTCAGAGAGGAGAATATTAACGGTGAGAGGTCGTGAATCT
>JAUMGZ010193486.1:0-13053 GCA_032359645.1 Pododesmus macrochisma | reverse complement strand
CTGCACGTCCGTCGGAGGGGACGCTTAGCTGGCGGTCCCATGTACAGGGATTTTAACCCCCTGGCACGAAAACGATCCCCGTGTAAAGTTCGATGCCGGGAAGAGAAGGCGGAAACACCGTTACATGGGCTCATCCTTCTTTCTGAACTACGTGTATCTCTGTTACTTTCATCTCCCGTTCCTGTCACCGCTTCTCTTCCTGTCCTCTCATTTGGTTTTCCACCTTCGGTCTTTTGTCAAGATATCGGTGAAATACTCTGGAAGTGACGTTAAACCCTAATTAAACAAACAAACATGATACATTGAATAGTGAGAAACCCAAAGATCTGTTACAATATATAGTGA
This sequence comes from Pododesmus macrochisma, assembly GCA_032359645.1. Lineage (NCBI taxonomy): Eukaryota > Metazoa > Mollusca > Bivalvia > Pectinida > Anomiidae > Pododesmus > Pododesmus macrochisma. Next base: position 12,708 of record JAUMGZ010193486.1, on the reverse strand, counting down.
AAAATCCGAAGGTCTTAGTAATTCTGCAAAGTACATTAATTGTAGCCTTAACAAAACTTTATTGGACATAAATTGATTCGAAGATCAAGTGCCAATAGGATACGTGAATTTTGTATATAGAATAAAAGAACGGACATTATTGGATATTCCCAAAAGGATACATATTTAAAGCACAATTTTAATCCAGGTCGAATTTCAAATTAGGTATTAAGATACCATCTCAAATAAAATCCCAAGCCGCTAAAACCATCACGTATCTTGAAGTAAAATTGAGACAAAAAAACGAGCTCGAGAGGCATTAGATTGATGAATGCACGTGGAATAAAAGAAGATTTGGGTTTTTCTATTGACAAAAATAACGGTCTTCGTTTATATGCTTTTATCAAGCTGCCCACGTGTAATAAGACATGATGAGTATGTTTAAAACAGGAGTTTGTGATCGGCACAAATAGACTGGGGTTAATAGAAGTCTAACATTTCCGCTATGTGTCATTATCGCTGATTGCCAGTCCATCTTACATGCAGATCGTATTGGAGAATGATCGAGAAAACCCGTTAAAAGAAGGAATCTGTCATATCAGTGCCCATGGTGTCGGTTGTCTCCAATACATGGCTGGTTAATCGCCCGACAGGAACAGATATGTACGTAAATACTGTCTTTTATCTGGCATCGTCAACAACCTATTATTACAGAACTAAAACGCCGTCACGGCTTTGACATCCCTGCACTATTTGTATAAGTTTGGATTAGTAGTAAGTTTTGATAGGCGTAAACCCCGAATACCATCAAAATAGAAAAGAAGTTGTAATCTAAGGTGAAATAACGACAAGTGTCCTAATTATCCTGAATAGTTTCTACAGCCATGTTTGTTAATAAGAGCGATAATGGTTGAAAAGAAGCAAATCTTTCTGAAGTGGTCAAATCTTCAATGTTATTTATGTGTGGAATGTCTACTGTGCGCCCTTCGCTGATCGGTACAGTTGATTGGACGTTAGCTGGGTTCACCATGTAAAGACACAGTGGCTAGGTGCATATATATAATATATTAGTAAATCACTTACATATCTTAATATAAACATTGTTTGATCTAAATTGCATTTCTATTTATCCATCAAAACTCTTTTCATAAATTCAAAATAGCAAAAATTATTTACTAGAATATACAAAGTAGCAGAAACACAGGTAATATGGGCATTTATATGTATATCGTGAACACAAGTATCTTTTAATTTTCTTTATTGATCAATATATAGATGAGACTTTGTAGACGTTCTCTGTTCGATTATTCTCAGTCCTGGTGGAGAGATAGCGAAACAAAGGCAGACAACTTCTCCTAGTCCTAGGAAACAGAAAAAAACCAAACAAACAACATCAAATATAAATAAATGGGAAAAATACAATGATAAAAAAGTATAAAGAAACGAGTACACGCGAACTTGTAGGTGTTTTTTTCTTCTTTTTTTTTTCTTTAATATTGACAGCATCGCGTACAGCTGTCGTTATCTCCTTGCTAACACATGTATTCTAGCTCCACACCGACCCAAGTTATAAGATTTTATATTATTGCCGGATTTGTCAAATGAAGTGATTTAATCTTTTAATTACGCACTATGGTCAGCGTGACACGACGCCAATCGTGGGGTAACATGGTAAGAAACCTTTGCAGAAATGCTTGTCTTGAGCTTAATTAAGCCTAGCGTTGAGTGATGCCCCTGTCATGTGGAACTCTTCATTGCGATACCTTGTGAAGAGTACACGGGAACTTAGCCGGGGTACACACACATCGCATCAATTTTATACGCACATTTTTATTTGAAGTTTGGTGGAATAAAAACTAAAAACAAAACATACATTTGTACAAACAAAATGCAACAAATATGACGTAAATTGAGTTTGTACCTACAGTTGTGTACAAGAAAACTTGACACCCAAGTACACATAGAGTTCACTACATTTAAACATGTAGTGCACAAGAAGCTCACAGCAATGTGCACTGTTGTGCACCAGGAAGTTCACAATAGAACACATGGAGGTGCACTACAGGTAAATGCATTAGCATAAGTAGGGCTACATCTTTCTGAGGTTTGCTCTTTATATACATGGTACAGTTAATTTCACTGAAACTTATTTACGTATGAAAGTGTCGCTACTATAACCATTCGACCACAGCACTCGTTAAAGAGTGTGATAGATGTTATTCTACCATGCCATGCTATGTAAGATAGAGTTTGCCCGTTAAAGAGAGCCATGTAAGAAAAATCTATCTTACATGCTCTTTCACGCGAGCGTTACATCATGTGATGTGGGAACTGCGTCACTTCTGAATTGTGACGTAGTGAATGCAGTATAAACATTGCGCGAATGTGTACATTTCTCAAATTTCAATCGCTTTAAACATTAAAAATGTAATTGATAATTAAGAATTAAGTCAACCTTTTTAACAAAAAGATATAGAAAATGACTAGTCTAAGATAAATGACAAAGCAGCTGCTGTGTTAATGTTTTAGTTAACGTAAGTAAACCACTATTCTTAAATTCATTTGTCGTTGAATAAATCATATTCTAACGTTGTAGTACACCAGAATAGTTTGTTCTTCTTACTTGTTTTTCTTACTCAACAACAGGGCAGCGCTACGCTCTAATTCTTTACTAAGCCGGGACATGCATGGGCACACGAAACCATCTTATTGTTTAACTAATTTATCTTCAAGTGGAATGCATCACAGTGTTACTAGTTGATCAAACATGATGAGTTTTTATTATGTATCTGAACGTCGAATCATCATTTCATGTCTAAATGATAAGGACAAGTTTGAAACGGATACAAGAAATTGTAAGTGAATATTCTTCACGAACACACGTAATAGCTAGAACACGAACTATTGATCCCAAGCTTGTTTCCAAAATAACATGATGGTAAATCTAAACAACGATAGCGATATGGCAGTAAAAGAAAATAAAGTTTGATACAGAATCGTTTCCGAATCATTTAACGGTAAATACAGTGCCTCTTTGAAAGTGTGTCAATATTCATTTCACGTGTATATGTAAATCGATGCATGTTGTGGTTTAGAAAGATTATGATATACATGTATGTAATTGCAAAAGTACTCGCAACACATTCACTGAAAGATGTGTGGAAAATGGCACCCCTTTCTTAATATGTCTGGCCTTGTATGAAAGAATGATACACAGGAGGAGTATTAGCTGTCTCAAAACTATGTAAATAGTTCTTCCACATAAATAGTCGTTTACTTTTTTACGGTAAAGGATACAAACATCATCTCTCCACCTTTGAGGTTTGGGAAGCAAGATTGCATACCACTCAACATTTTTAACAGTGTACAAGTCAAAGATTTTTTATTTACATTACAGTGATGCAATGTAAACTGAACGAGCTTTGACTTCCAAGTTGTAAAAAATGGTTAAGAAAATAGAGACTTTTACTGGTCGATTTTCACCAACACTTGTACGTAATAACACATTTCACGCACTATTGACACCTCCGACATTGAAGAGTTCCGCGTCAATAGGAATAAGCATGTTGTGGTATTCATCCTAATTATCTGTGTGGCTGTTAATGCCATTCTGATGAAGCACAAGCAAGCTTGCACCAATAATTTGTGTAGACAAAACTGAAAACCGATTCGGAAGGCATCTTCATATTGTTAAGTTTTTGATGACATATATAAATGTATGTATTTCTTGGACTGATTATAACTACAGTTATGCTGAAACTCCTATAATAAATGCAACGGAATGATAGTTCAAGAGTAATTTTATATTTCATTTCCCTATAAATTAAATTCCACGTATACAGTTAATATATCGAAACGTATTAGCAACGCATTTCATAACACATTATAAGAACATATCATGCATCGTGTTCTAGCGTTCTAGAAATGGGGAATACTTATTTAAGTTGCAGTAAGGGAGCAGAAAGATTCAAATATATATTAGAACTTAACATTTCACATTGATTAGAACAATTAAAACAAGTTCCCTTTCTACGTTAAATAGAACAGTTTAAAGGGGAAAACATTTAATGCAGATTACTGTAAACTATAAAAAAGCCAGTTCCTTGACCTTGTGTCAAATATAATCTAATAAACGCACCTCATTATCATTATCGTCATAGCCGAATGTTACCAGAATATGACCCGGTAGACGACGAGCTGCAATAATTACCTAGCTATTGTTAACCTCTTACATTCCAATGGCAATAATTTGACGCCAAGACATAAACAAAAGCGGATATAATGCAACTGGTGTTAAAATAGAACCGTTTCGCCTTACCACCGTTTTGTTTGTGTTTCCATAGATATCACGAGATGTTTGTTTACAAATATACTGTACAATAGAACAAGCATGTAAGGATATTCTTATGCACTTTTCATAAGATTGCGGAAGGTACGTTTTTTCTTGCACACATGGTAAAACTGAGAGAAAATACTGTTTTGAACAACCGCTGACTTTAGCAAATTAAACCAATAGCTTTATAAATGTTTTCATAACTTTATATAGAACGGTACTTACATATCAATCAATTATTATGAAATCAAAAGAGATAAACAGGGTCTCAAAAAAGAATACTTACATTTACAATGTAATCTCTCTACATTTGTATATAAACCATAGAGATTTGTTGACGTTTATTATAGCATAAACTCTGGCGTAGTAATATTGAAATCTCGCGTAGTACTTGTCATTCCTCCGCGAACACGCTCGCGTTTCTTTTTAACTTTTAACTATTTTTTTAAGTGCAAAGTTGTTAATTAACATGTTTAAGACAATTTTTATGATTCTTTTTAAATATAAATAAAAACATTATCAGATTTTATTATTTTCTCAAAGTACTCTTTTGTTGCTAGTCACTTGTCATTTCCGGTGGCTGTTCCGATACTTACGGCTGCGAATTTCAACTTCAGAAAACAGTTTAATACTTAAATATAGTCAATATACATTAACAACACAAGCTTGTTTGTTCATAATAAAGTTGATAACGACGACTCCAAAATCAAAACGAATACTTACCAGGTTCGGCACCACGAGCTTTCAAAATTTAAAACTTCTTTAAACAAATGCGGGATGTTAAAAAATGGCTGTTGTTGAATTAAATCATGTTGAGAAAACCAACCAACTGCATGTACTCTTGATGTTTATGTTTGTGTATTAGTATTTCTATCTGTTTGTATATGTATGTGCCTGTGTGATTGCTACGTATCTATTCTTGTGGTTTTCTGTGTAAACATAGATTTTCTATCAATAACAGAAAAGTACCGGTAAATCAGAAAATCCGCAAAGAAAGGGCAACCAGTGTAGCGACAATAGCGGTTAAACCTTAGATTAGCACTGTGTTTTCATTACTTATAAATCTTGATTTTAAATTTCATTTTCTGAATATCTTCAATGTTCACTTGAATGTTTCTGGCATAAAAAATGCATTATTATATTAAATCACACAATACACCACGTGTGTTTCGTGCTGCCATGATCTATCATCGATGATAAATCATAATGTATCAATCTCCCATCATGCATTGGTATCCATTTCCCGGAATTGTCTAGACTTTTAAATAATTACTTCTAAATGATGTATATGATGACTTAATTTTACACAACTTTTATGTTCACCGTTCTAAGTCAATCTATAGAAATGACTCGGGACGAAATCACAATAACAAGTTTTGACTTTAGAATAAATGTTCAATTCTAATGGGGCGTTTGAATGGCGTTGAAGTGCACGTGTATTCCAAACAAACTGCATCAACATATTCAACCGATATACAATGTTTCCCTTGTGTATGATTATCTCAAATGACCACTTTATCATTCTGCGAAATGTTTGTTTAAAATTGTCGTAAATCTAACCAACTCTCTAGTGTATTGTGGAATCATGTTGGGCATCGCCATACTGTCATAGTATGTGTTAGACACAGAAATAACGAGAGAGATATTCAATTTATTGTCATTAGAAAATGAGTATTTGTGTGTTCTATCTCAAAATAAAAACTATTGACAAAGATATGAGCTCTGTAGTGGAACATGCAGTTCTATGTAGTGGAACATTTACACAAACAAGGAGTTTCAATCAATTTGTGTTTAAATTTGAATTAATATCAATCATCAAATATGCATGAACGCGCATGCGCATGATATATAAAGTAAAAGTTGATTTGTAGTATCGATATCAAAACTATTTTTTAGTGTAAGTGATTTATTGTATTCGTTAAAATATACATTACAACGCAAAACTGAACGTACCTCTGCGCCGAGTTTCACATCAGTATAAATTATATTAGCGGTGTGCATAAAATACGTCTTTCTTCACATACGTATATTGGTACGAAAGCCACGAGGGGACGAACTTCCGAAATCTTCTTTCCAATAACTTTTTGTGTGTTTCTTCTTCTTATTGTTATGCTAGGTTTCTCTTATTTCCTTTGAGTGTATCTTTTACACTATTTTCTTTCTTATTTTCTGTGTCTTTACGATTAATTTTGATACGGAATGTTTTGTTTTAATTGGATTATAAAATGATTTTCATTTAAAGAAATTAAAATTAAAATTAATGAACTTACCAAATAAAAAAAAAAAGTAATCTCTTTAATAAACAAGTATATATTATGTGAGTCGTGATTTCACACTTCTCTCTGAAGTTCTATATAATGAATTGAAATTGTAATTTGCAGTGCCCTTTACTAATCCAAACTCTAGCGCATGTTGGGATGCCAGCAATCCGCCGAGGTAGCATGCGACAGATAAATGTGACACCCCTTATACACTAATACCAATTTAACAGTCGTGTAAAATAGCCAGAACAACTTTTACTTGGCTCAGTAGGGTATCGTACGTCTGTCCTACCGCACTAAAAGTTATTTTCTAAGGCATACTAAAGGCAATGACGTCTTCTTATTACAAAACCGTGGAAAAGAATAAATTCAAAAGCTTCATTCAAATTAAATTTAATAAATAAGGGATAAAAATGTATACATGTGAAAAGAAATAGTTTGATAAGAAAAGAAAAAAAGCATGTAAAAATCAGAATTAAGACGTATGAAAACGAAAAAAGAAGTAAAATAAGAAATACGACTTATGAAGAAAAGTCCACGTTAGTGTTTCGTAGCGTGGGTATATGTAAAAATATTCAATCTAATAATTTCGCTGGATGAAAAAGAAAAACCAAATTATATCAACCGGAATAGAAGAATATCGTTAGAATTTGAAAAAATCCAAATGTATTAAGTTAGGCAAATGATGTTATTTGTGTCCTGCCAATGCGGGGGTTCCTTGTTGAAACCAAACATGTCGAAAAACTATTCACGGTTAATGCATTACGTGAGGTCTTTTTATTGATTTTGCTTTTAATTGACTGCTTAAAATGTCATTAACATGAGCTGTTAGCTTTATATTTCATAGACTGGGTCTAGAAAGTTCCTTGTATTCACTTCTGTTCGACAGGGCTGCGCTCCGCAGTACACATTTGTATAAGCACGGATGCACAGCAACAAACTAAGGGAGAAAACAAGTTTGTGTGCCATAAAACAAGATGCATGCAAAACTTATTCTTGCCTTACTTATTAACACGAAATATATAGCAATATATTAAAATCACCATTTACGGTCAGACAAAACATATTTCTAAAAATGTTCAAAACAGTCCGGCTTCGTGTAACCTAAAGGTGACAGTGTCTCAAATACCTTCAAAATAATATATATATATATATAAATATTGTGTGGCATTTGAATTTTGTTTTGCCATCAAAAATTGCTTAATTTATAGAGTACGAAAATGAAAACGTGATTGTCGTGCTGCGAAAACCCAATTTATATTCTTTGAATGTTGCACTTCGCGACGCACCTTTTCTTATTACCAATCATAATAGAATTTGAGCAAACTCGAATCCCATCAAGCGAACGCTAACAGAAGTGCATATTGTCATTACTTGAACTAAATTGCTTCATGATCGTGTCATCAAGAAATCTAAGAAACAAAAAACTAATAGTAATGAAATTTACTTGATTGTGAATTGACAATGAATGATACGCATTTATGAACTGATTCTAATAAAAAGATCAAATATTTGTTTTTATGACCGGGACGGCCGTTCCTAGCTCTTCATTACAAATATGCAAATGAAGCTGCCGACTTATAGTCACAACTGCGCGTAGACTGGTTTCCATCAATGGTCATTGAGGGAGCTATTTGTACTTACACCGGTCTGTGAATCGCCATCTAACAAGTGATAGACTGGTTCTCTTCATTGGACCCTGGGGAAGCTACTTGTAATTAAAAAGGTCTGCGAATCGTCATCTTGCATGTATTACAGGAAAGTAAACGTAATTCGATAGTTCATGGTGCCGTCTTTTGCGTAAGCAGGTATGAGATACAGTTTGATGTTTTCATTGCTTTTATATTCTAAAATGAAAGTATAGACACGTGCTTCAACGATGTAGTGATTTTGATAATGGTAGTTTTTTACCAACGAAAACCAGCATTGAAATCTTCTGTATGACGGACACCTGCCAAACATTCAAGATATGATTTCATTTTTACGAGTGGCTTCTTCTTTACTTCATCAAAATTATTATAAAATCAAAGAATAAAAAGCAACAAAAACGTCTTTATAATTAGATATCTAGGTTAAGAAGGCATTAACTCTATTACATATATGTTTTTCTGAAACAAAGGAAAATGCCAATATCTAATAGGAGTCATCGATCTTGAATAATCTTGAACATATAATATATGAAACTGTTTTATCGTATAAAGGACACTGTGATATGTATAAGCTCAGCTTAACTTCACTGATAAAACAGAAACACCAGCAATATACTGCTGAAACCCTACTTGCACTGAACAGATTATTTACATCATTTCCAAATTCAAATTTCTTCTATTTTGAAAGGAAATCCAAAAGCACATTGTGGATATTTTTTTTTGAACGTGTACATAAACAATAGCATTTCATTAGAGAACTTAAACAAAGATAAGATAAAAACAAATACATAATATATTAAATGTATTGACAGAGAAACACATGTTTTGTACTTACAAAAAGGAGACACGTTCATCTTCATCTTAAATTGAAGTATCTAAAAGAAATAGAAAAATTTAGTATTATAAAGAAAATAATTTGTTGCAAATATCGTTGTGGGAAACAGTTGTATAAGTTACTAAATAAGACGCATGATCCATCTTAACAAATTCGTAATTTTTCTATGATTTTTATGTTTATATATACTCAGTTTTAACGCAAAATTGTCCAAGACGGAGTAACGATTAAAACACTTAGTTCCAAATCATAGACAGTTACCAACATATACAGTGACTTTTATTTCGGTTGTTTTCCGCGGAATCAAAATTCTTTATTAGGTATAAAGTTACGTCAATGTGGATGAAAAAATATCTGTTCCCCGTATGTAATACTAACAATTGTTACCTCTACGTGGAGATAGTAAAATATTTGAGATTTCTTAAACTTTTTTCTCATTTATTTAAATTCATACTAAATTATAGTCCAAACAACACTAAGTGATCTTAATATAATGTTAAGATTAAAGAATAGTTAAAAAATACTAGGGAAATTTAGATGATATACACATGTACATTAGACATGTGGTATATTTAACAAGTTGAATATACTGATATCAATGTACAAAATAATGTAAATGTGCCCAGGTAATGACTTGAAGAAGCCTCGACAAATCGCAGAAATATTTTCATTCTTCATATATTCAGAAGCTCGAAATTACAGTTTAGAGAGGTGATTCTAACAAAGTCCAATTTTGTTGTGAAAAAATTCCAGAAAACCCAATTTCTCGACATGAAACGATTGGAACCTTTAAGCACATAATAATACATTATAACATATGATTGTATCGCAACTATATTTAAGAAGTAGGTTACGGCACCAATTGAAGATTTATATCGATGTCGTAGTTAAAAACAAAACTTTACTTGTATTGCAGATTGCAGAAAACACAATATCAAAAAAAAAAAAAAAAAAAAAAAAAAAAAAAAAAAAAAAAGTAAAAAAGTAAATAAGAATAAAAAAAATACGTCAAATGAAAACGGATTTACCGCCTAAAAAACAAATAGCAATTGAATTATTAATGATAACATTTGTGAGAAAACGTCAGAATGATTAAGATAGCATAGATAATTAAAGATAGCATGACATGAAGACTCAATTCGCATAACCTTGCTTCTATGCGCTTTATTTTTTGCAGTGTAATTACAATTTACAAATTGTTTTTATCTGTATCCATAACTTAATAAGAGACGTGAAACGATATTTAAGCATTAAACTGTTATTAGTTGACGTTTATATTGCTATAACTTATATTTTCATTTATGTTTTTTCCACAACAAATTTATTTTCAAGTTATTAAAATTGAAATTAAAATTGAAATTCGCAGCCTTAAGTGTCTTTATCGGAACAGCCACCGAAAATAACTCGTGTAGACATGTTTCCATAGCAACAAAAGAGTACTTGGAGAAAATAACAAATACAGAGAATGTTTTTATGTATATGTAATATGTATCATAAAAACTGTCTAAAACATTTTGATTAACAACTTTGCAATAAAAAACTAATAGTTAAAAGTTTAAACGAAACGCGAGCGTATTCGCGGAGGAATGACACGTACTACGACATGTTTTCAATATTACTACGCCAGAGTTTATGCCAAAATAAACGTCAAAAAATCTCTATGGTTTATATAAAGAGATTACATTGTGAATGTAAATATATATGAATAGATTTGATCGTTTTCTATGGATCTCTCCAATACACTTCTAATAAGTACATTGAATTCGAAAACTTCTATAAACATACATGTATATGTATAATAGCTGTCGAGTCTGTCCGGAACATCAAACAAATTCTTTTGAAAGTTTTGCCTAGCTGCACTCACCAGAGAAAATACATCAATCTTAATAGAGAGTGGAGCTTTTATTTATCTTATCAACGTGGACTTAAGACTTGACGCAAGGTCATACATCCTAAGCCAGTCATGAATTCATAAATAACATAAAACACACAGAGAAAATCGTTTGTTATTTGCAGGCCTATATTTGCTTGTCAATCTCACGCTTGCATGATAAAAGCGGGCAACTGGTGGCCATGAAGACATTGGCTGGTATCCTAGCGTAAATCGTTTAAGTATGTATTTTTCTCAATAAGATCGTGCCAAAATCTCGACTCACAAAAACGTGAACAAGACAATTATTCATTTGATAAAGTAATTTCTCGGCATTAATCATCTCCTACGGGAGAAATCATTCACGGAAGATGACTTATATGTGATATGAAAAGGAAATATTCTTGAAAAAAGATAAACGGAACGCATTGTGGTTCAATAGAAGCACCGCCGATCTATAATAAATTGTCTACCCACAGAACACGTGCTTTTCAATTTTGTTGATGAAATTTGCTCCTTTCAACGGCTCGTAACTCTTTCTCTCAACAGAGAGGAATTTGGCACTTTTCTTGGAGTTGGTGAAATCACAAGAGGAATGGTAAAATCAATGGCAGTATTTACACACTGGTTTATACCGTAGGTGCGCTTCTGTCTTATATCTGATGCTTTGTTTAGAACCAGTTGTGCTATATCATGAAGATATGTTTATATACAGTTTAAATCTCAACTATTTGCATTTTGTGAGTCAGTTAAACTTTTTTCTTAGTTTGATTATTAATTATTTGGTACTGGGTTATTCGAAAGCTTGGTCTAATGACCGATTGCAAAATTTATAAGAGGATTTTACGGCGCGTTGAGCGGGAATTAACTAATCTTGCAATATCATCACTCTCAATGAATATGGCACAACACGTTTCATTACGAATATTCGTAAACGGGCGTCCATTGACTTGTGTTATAAGAGTATCTAAGCAATTTATATTGTAAATACTTTCTGTAAAATGTTCATACCACTGTAAAGTTCAAGTACAGAATATGATTCAATAGCACTAGTAACCAATTGGGTTTATTGTCAATAAAATTGGTCAACGTCCGCGAGACGTTTTACGAGACTACCTTAATCGTCATTAATGGATATTTTCGATTAATAAATGGTCCCTGATTCGCGAGAACTATAAAACGACTATTTATATGCACTCAGAGAAGTTACATTCGCCGAAGAAAGTAACCTTTTATGTCATTTGCCAATATTTAAAATAGGCTACGAAATTTACGAACGAATACACCGAGTTGGTGTTGATTTACGTTAAACACTCTTTATGTTTTTAAGAGATATTACTGGGCTATATTTACATTTCATTTTGCTTTCAATGTCTTGTAATCAGTTTAATCAGTGTCTTGCCAATTTGGTTAATTTGACTGATAATGTTTTTCGGCAAAGCTGTAATTTATATGCCTTTAAAACATTTTACCCTGGTTGTTCGGCCGATTATATATTTTTTTTATCAGACGACATACCGACATTCTAACATTGAGATTTTCCCTTTGCATGTTAGATGACGCTGTGCCTTTTTAAAATTTTAGAAAGTGTTTTAGGAAGTACATGTACATATACATTTACTGAACTTTCTGTAAACCCTTTCTAAACCTTGCTATACACTGTAAAAACAAGTGTTAATATATTAACGCTATTATTAACACTTGTTTGCAACAGATAATACACACGTTAATGTGTTAACGCTTAACACTAGTGTTTAAAATCTAAACATGTTAATGTGTTA
>JAUMGZ010193475.1:0-13056 GCA_032359645.1 Pododesmus macrochisma | reverse complement strand
AGTTAATAAACGTATATTTGGTTCATTTTTCTGTGTGCGTCCAACGTTTTCTTATCGTTTGCCAATGTCCATGGACTTGTAAAAAAAAAGAATAGAAATTAGCTGGAGATTACAAATTCAAATGTACTGACTAAGAATTAACATACAAAACTCTTTTAACCAGTTTCTTTTTTCTTGTTGGATAACATGTATAGCCGAAAACGATCGTAGCACGTCAGCAATATAAATCCGAAAATAAAACATGCTTAAATGCGAGGAATGATTGCAAACACAAAAGTATTGTCGAATTGATTGCCATTGAAAGATAAATGTCAGGGTATTACTGGTAGGTGGACATGAAAGTGACAATGCGTAATATGCTTATACATTTTAAACAGAGCGATTCGAAATGTTCATCTGCATTAGGCTGCTATACATTTATTTCGTTCTTACCAAATCTAACTAGCGCGGTATTCTCAATTATTTACTGAACATCATTTTAACACCAGTAAAGCGTCAGTGACCTCGACAGTCGTTCACTTATAAATCGAAAACACAAACTATATTAATGGCAAGTCGACGTAATATTTATTCTTGAAACGATGTGGCTATACAAATTCCATCAGATATTATTACCCCCGAAACCTCACAAAAGTGACCGAAGTTGTCTGTTCTTCGTTATCACGGTGTCCGGTGTAAGATCAGCGTAACACATATAAATCTATAGATATTAATAAAGATGAATTTTATTTATTTTACGATTTAACAGCTTTCTGAAGTTCTAATGCAGTTTGCTGTTTCGTCTAATGTAGTGGATACCGCTAGGTTTGCCGGGAGAATCATTATTATATAAATAAATTTGGTAAAATCCACTTCTTAATATAAAAAGAATTGTCATATACCAAACTGACACGAAAGTATCTTAGCGGGTGGCACAGGTGTAACAGGAAACGCTTACTCTTTCGCGGACTTTTGATTTCGCTTCTAGTGTTAAATACAAGTTCGTGATGTTTCCTTTTTAGTATGTAACTATACATATGTTCTTTTCGTTGTGTGCGTCCGTCGTTTTCCTTTTATTTGCCCATGTCTAGGACTTTGTCTTTTGAATATAATTATTGTATTTACTACTTCAAAAACTTTATAATATATCTTTTATACCTAGTTTTATGAGTTTGATTGTTAAGAAGTTGTAGCTGAAATTTTGTTTGCGTCATCCATATTCCTTGTGCTTAGATTTATGATATTTAAATAGTGCTTTGTAATATATCAAATTGTACGTCTTGATTTTAAGTATTAAATTAGCTTGTGCCTTAAAATACCGTTTGATATTTATACCTGGATTTGTTTAGAACAATATAAAAGTCAGATCTCTTCCGCTTTGCCTCAAGTAATAATAAATTAAGACATGTGTGGTCTTCATTTAAAGATTTAGGAAAACTTAAAAAGCAGACTAAATATCAAATCCATAAATTCCAGTTCGTATAATCAACATAAATTGTCATTCCGTGCTATATCAAACATTGTATTTCTTAACGATTGATATTTACAAATGATTTATTAATGCTTGATCCTTTCGTTCAATTTTGATTTACGTGCTTGTATTTGCGTTTTGATAAGAACCACGTTCAAGTGATCAATTCTTGTACATTTCCATTTTTGTTGTTGCTGATATTGCCATTATTTGGCCGGTTGATCTTGTCTGACAATAGTCGTAAGTAAATTTACAATAATATGTATGCGAGTCTAACGAAGTTATTTTTGTTTAATATATGTATGTTTGTCTAATGATTTATCGATAAATTTTTAAATACTTTTGGTGTAAAGACCCCAAAGACGCAAGTTGAGAGGACAACATTGGATACAAGTTTAAAATCATCGGAGAGAAATAAATAATATATTTCGATTTAGTAATAGGTATATTCGTGGCATTACTACATGTATGTGTGTGACTTTTGTTCGTAATGTATCTCCTATTTTTCTCTAAAGTGTTGCCCTTAGGATTTGCATCAGAATATTTCATTACTTTTCTACAATTTGTCAAGGCTTTTATGGCTACTAGTCAAAAACATAACCTGTGATAGATTGATAATATATTAAAAAAGGATTTCCGATGACATGTGACTCGGGATAATTGCTTTATCACGATTGTCCTATTCCTTAGTATGTCAGAGGCTTTGTTAAGCATTCCATGTCCATAACAATGTTATAGTACACCTTTCATTCTGTCTTTCGGTAATCTATTTTCCATCTGTATTAACGGAAACACGTTCAAAAACACGCCGACATTTGCGGCACAAATATCTTTTTAATGAAACCAATATACATATATAGTGTTATTCTTAAACATGTGTGGTCACAGCAATGATGAAACTAAACGTAACACAATAATTAATTTCAAAAGACTGTGTACAAGTTCAATCCGTTAAATTAATACTTTGCATTATTCTTCATCTAGTTAATAACTTTGTCAAAGTAATATTATATAAAAATATGGACTGTTGGTGAGGTGAATAGGATGTTGTATGTACACGAATAATGCAAAATTGACGCAAGGGAGATTAATATCAGAATATATGGGGTCCATAAAATACCATATTCTCCGAAACAATTGTCCATAATTGTTTAAAAATATGACTAATCAATGTCATAATATAAAAGGCTTGGAACATATCTGTCCTGTTGTAAAACTACAATTCATTCGGTAAAAAAGACACGACCAGAAGAATCACGTCAAGAAATTCGGTGATATTGACCGCACAGAGCAGCGTGACAGGTAAATATGTTACCGGTTTAGCACACCGCCTGGTTTCGTGCTTGGTGACCGTCCCAAGTCGGTCCGCATGGATAACTAGTCTTGATGATTGTTGTGATGTCGATTTTATTAATTTCATTCCGGTGCTTCATTGTTTGACGCAGTTATTGTTTATTATTTTATACTTTTCCCCTTGTATTATGTTTTATGAACGTTATGTTACAACCTATAGGAGCAATTCAAAATGTTAGGTGAAATCTTGGCAACGGTTGTTTCTGTATGTTTTTCGTGTATTAAAAGGAATAAAAGGTCTTGGTAAATAAAACGTCATTACGGCAATATTTTTTCGAGTCCGCAACGTCACATCCATATTGAAGTTCACAGTGCAGGAAACAGCAGCACACAAATTCTTGAAAATCTTAATAAAGGTTCTTGACGAGAAAGATCATAGCCAATAAAAACCCATGATGACCATAAATAATGAAGTTGTGTCTACACTTAACGAAATTTACAGTGAGATTGTTATCGAGGCAGAAGGTTAAAAAAAAAAAATCCCTTCACAAACCCACTACATTTGGACGATGCCTGGTGTCTACCGTTAACGCTGTTCGACTTTGCTGATAGGGACAGCATTGTTTTTCAAATCATTTAAGAATTCAAATCTCCATACCAAAATAAAGTAGCACGAGGTGTGTCTTTTCAGGTGGAGTTCAGCAACGTGCAAATTTGACTGTGTTTATTCGAATTCGTTCTTTCATTTTCTTACCAATGATCAAGTGAGTTATTGTGATCACGCATAGTCCGTTTATGCGTTAGCTTTGTTCGTAAGCTCAATAATCGAACCTTCATACAATGTTTTCTGAGGTTTTTGGTTAGTTGTTATCAAAAGTGATGTTTGTCAAAAAAATAGATTTCAAAATGGCTCATCGAGCGTTGAATTCAGAGTATCATCTTATTGCGTCTCCACAAAAATCAATTCGTGGGAGCATGGGACTTATACTTTAAGACTTATGTGTGCTTATAAGTATGTAAGTTTACATTTAACACACTAAGTCTTATTTTAAAAAGGTCAATAGTGGCATTCTAAAATGCATTAAATTGTTTCAATGATTCTTCCTATCTTAGATAGATCAAATCTAAACAAACCTATAAACACAGAATTTACATAAATGTGTTCATATTTTGCTTCATCCTTCAAATCAATATTAACTACTTTCACATTTGGTATTCACACACAATACACCAAGGTGAATAAACGATGTGCAGCTGATTATATACCTCTAATAAGTGTTCACACTATATTATATTTGATTTTTATTTATTTTTAGTGATTAACATCTCACTAGCTCTACAATGGTACAGGTTTTGAAGTGGAGTGTTATTCTTGTATATGTATTATTATGTGGACAGGCTACGAGTGATCAAGAGCTGACTAAGAAGGAACAGGTAATTTACCAACAATAGAGTCTTTAAAAATCCTGTCTTCAAATATTATGTATGATATTCTTTACAATTGTACTTTCGTGCTATACGATCCATAATATGTCCTTTCGTTAGAGATATATAACAACATTTGTTTGCAACAATTTTGCTAAAACACGTAGCAAGCAAAACGTTATAAGCAATAAAAACAAAAATCAAAACGCTACTCAAATTTAGAAGTTTTAGTATGTACCTTGCATTCATTTAATATTTGTACAGTTGCCACGAAAGTACATTCGCTTGGTATTACTTGCAATTGATTGGAGACATCCGTGATGCAATATTTTAACGCTCTTTGTGAGAAATAGCATAATAAATTACCAACAATTCCAATAAAGCTAGTGGCTAGTTCAAATAGTTAAAAAGATAAATGCATTTATAATCAAATACGTAATATTTAAAGTCTTTATTTAAAAATGAAATAAATTCGCTTTAAATAAGATTGTAATTGTGTTCTTATACAGTATGTAGTACTGTGCATCATAGGCAAAACCAAATTGTTTAGTTACATATCCCGTTGTATGATTTGTTAAAAATAATTTGTTTCTTTTACAATCAGGTTATCTTAGCTGATAAATATACCTCGGGTATAACGATAATGTATCACAATTGTCTATTCTACAAATGTATTTGTACTGGAGGTTATGAGTCTTACTTTTATCTAGCTGACGGCAGTGTTTTATTCAATTAATATTCTTCATATATTTTGTTCTATATATACTAGCGGAAAAAAGAAACTATGCATGCCTAAAATGTGTTATGAAAATAAATGTGTATGACGTATAACAACAAGGTTTTCAGGGACAATTTATTTGTTATTTACTAACAGTTGCATTCCATTTTCCACGTTATGGAATCGGTAAGTTCCGCCAACGCGACGATACACTCTGGAACGGCCGTCCCTACTATCCAGGTGGACTCGCGACTCGTCCGTAATCAAAAGTAGTGCCCAATCCCGTCGAGTAAATTGCAGATGCCTTCTGCACCAGTCCAGACGTGCTACACGATGACGTGACAGAAGAACTGGACGGATTGCAGGACGTCGCGGACGGATAGCTCGTTCGCACAATCGGTTCCGTACAATTCTCGAGCTTATTTATAGCAACCCAGGGATTGTCCATGCATTCAAACTTGCCGTTTGGAAGCGATTTCTCAAAAGGACAAGCCGAATATGGTTGTCCTATTGACAAGACGTCACATGTAGACGTCCCGCACGAGGTCGATCGCCGACGTGGCCGAACTGTTGATGTCGTCTCCACATATCCCGGATTGTGTTTCGGTGAACAAGAAAACGTGTAGAGACAACGGCTTGGCCCATTCCAGCTTGAAGCATACCAATAATCCGGGGCGGTCATTTTTATTGAGCCTCGGCATAGCATTAATCACAAATTAAAACGTTATAATGCTGTTTTTACTTTTCATTGGTCTCAACAGAGTGACCCAACAGTTGAAAAATAAACTTTCATTGTCGAATTGCATGGCTGGACGAGAAAAACGTGCAAACTGGTCAACGTTTATAGAGAGCAAACTGCACGGGAAAAACTGTCAATGACACACGGAACGTGTGAATGTGTCATACTCGTTCATGCGTGGGAATTTTCATGTATATACAGTTTATAATACATGTTCTATAACAATTCTCCGTATGCATGCATTCTTTTTTCCGCTAGCATATATATACATGTATACTATATACTGTATTAAAATCACTGAGATCTCAAATTGGGCTATTAAGATCAGAATTGGTATCTGTATTAAGCCATGTTCTAAGTAAATTATGCGACATGATGCAGACGAGTCGCATTGGAGCAACTCTGTATGTGAAGAAAAGTGGTTAACTTCTGTGACAAGAAATACTTGTTTACCGCCAAGAATCGAAGCCCTATCATGGAAATTAAAAAGGAAATGCAACTTAGTTGATCCTATTCATACTGTTTTTTACCAAAAGAAGCAAAATTTTCGAAACTACAAATGCCTATAAAAATATCGTATATTTGTTTATATTAGTTTAAGGCAAAAAAAAACTAATTCTGAATCATATTATCATTTATCTTTACTAATGGATATTGGTTATTTTGAAAGTCAAGTATTTGTGTTTCTCTGCAAGAGACCACAGATAAAACGTCACATATTGAATATATGTAACATGCATATTTTTTTGTTCACGCCTCATTCGAGTATGCATGTAATAGAGTTTACAAGCATAGATATGCGAAAATAAGATAAATTGAAAAACCACGACGCTACATAAGTCCATTGGCATGGACAAATCAGTGGGAATTAGTAGACCCGAATGAAAGAAAAAACAAATACAAATATTAAAAAAACTAAGAAAGCCTACAACTTTAACTTAAATTAAAATCTAGAAGCGAAACCAGGTATTCACAAAGGAGTGAGCATTTCTATTACACACGTTACCCGCCATAATGTAACATTCAATCTCAAGTTGTAAAATCAACAATTAACAACAAGCTTCACATAAATCATATAACATTGTATGATTACTGAGTTATTATAATCATTTATTATCATATGTAAGTTGCATTCAAGTAACATATTTATTCCCGCGCTTTCGAAGTAAAGCAGGCATATTGTGATTATCTCCGGTGTGCGTACGTCCGTACGTCTGTCTTGTCCTATTACTCCTCCTACACTGTTGGAGATAGGAGCTTGAAACTTTAGGACATGTTAGTTATATATGTAAGGAAGAAAACAACACTTTCGGATGACCCATAGAGGCCGGGCCAAAGGGGATGGGGTCATGGGGTTTAATTGTATTCATTTAATTTTTAAATTCATTTCTTTACTTAATACTTATATTCACATTCGTGAGGTGGGAAGGCTGAGGTCTCATTTATCCGGTTTAACCACACCGCCTGGTTTTGTGCTTGGTGACCGTCCTAAGTCGGTCCGCATGAATTACTCGTCTTGAGGATTGTTGTGATGTTGTTATAATTAATTACATTCCGGTGCTTAATTGCTTGATGCAGTTATTGTTTGTTTGTCAATGTCTCTCGTTCTGTTGATTTTGTTTTTAAAATATAGTCTTATAGCATATAAAATCAAACAAAACCATGATAGTTACTTTTTACAGCAATTTTTTTAAAACTGTTCGAGATAGGAACTTGAAACTTTGGGACAAAGTAGATGTATGTATGGGGAAGTGCACACCATTTTCTGATATTAATATGACCCCTAGGGGCCGGGCTAGAACATAATCATGAGCTCTACATTTTACAACAATTTATTTTAGCATATAGTGATCGGGGTTGGGGAAAAGGGGTACTTGGGGGTATAGGGGTCAAGCCATCCGCGCGGGAATATGCAATTGAGTGCCATCTACAACGTAGTTCTAGTTATAAAATGATAAGAAATAGAATCAACAGAGCAAAGGAGTTTGACATACAATAGATATTCCCTTTAATAGTCATCATTTAAATGAAAATGCAAACTGAAAGGTGTATTTAAATATGATGGAGACGAACCAAGTGATATTGCGGATCTCGCTCATGACCTTAAGCCAAATTAAAAATTAACCGTCATCAACTGACTCCACGGAAAAAATAATTTCAGATTAGGCAAAGTCTAGATAAACCAAACTTAGGAATCCAAAACAAGGCTTATGGGATAAGAAACCCCGATGTTAATAAAGGACTAAAACCACTACCAAACTATAATACAAATATGGCCTTTGCAATCAGAAGCACATCTTATTTTTATTGGCAATAAATAAAATAGTAAATCGAAAAACCAAGACGATATTCTAAGGCCGTAAGTCCATGGACTTGCCGTAGGCCGGTGGTTTACTCCGGGTACTCCGGTTTCCTCCACCAGTAAAACTGGCACGTCCGTATATGACTTTAGCTGTTGATCGGACAATAAGCTCTTAACACAAACAAACAAACCATGGACATTGGCAAACAATAAGAAAACGTTGGACGCACGCAGAAAAATTAACCAAATATACAACAATAAACTAAAAAAGGAAACATCACAAACTTTTTTATAAAAAAAAACAAACTAGAAGCTAAAATGATACAAGGTATTTTGTACATGTATATGCATATCAACATCAGTGGTCTAATATAATTACAAACCCTTTGCATTAAAGTATTTTTGTTGCATTGTAAGAAAGTGAATTCCAGAAGGTTTGCTTCGTCGGTGCACATAGATAAAATTCAACTTGTACATGTAATATCATAATGATATATTTTGGCATTTTTCAAAAGTAGCATTTACCTGATCTTAATTAAATCTTTGAAATTGTTTTCTATTTGAAGGTACTTCATCTCAGCAATTTAGAAAAGCTTTTCAAGCATTAATGTCTGTAGTGGACCAAGATAATGCACGGAATGTTGTGATGGATACAAACTGTGTGGTGATCCCTTGCTGTGCAATCTTGTGTAATCGTGAGATACAGTGTTTATCCTTCTCTTACAACGAATCTAGGAATCGTTGCCAAGGTTATAGTACATATGGACTGTCCTCGGCCCTAAAAACATCCAACGAGAGTAGGGTACACATAAAATTGTATTACCAACCCGGTAAGTATTTAATAGTGTTATATATATATATATGAATATATATGCATGTAAATGAAAGATGCATGATGAGGTTAAAGTAAGTGTCTGCTATAAAAACAATCTTTGTATTAACTTGTCTGAAATATTTTTGTGATGTGGAATACTTTGCCTTTTGATAAGTTTTTGCAGTTTTCTCTGTCGGTCTGTTTTTTATATAAAGATACTTTTCCTTTTTTCTTCTTATTCAACTCTAAAAAAAGTAACAAAATCATTAGTACCGCTTATAGCTTAAAACGAAAACTCTAACTTTTTTAAAAAAAAATTATGATATTTTAGGATAGTAATGATACAGAAGGTTTAATGAAAAAAGAAGTCTAATCTAAGTGACGTCACCAAAATATAGACAGTGATTATGATGTGGGGAAACATCTTTACTCTCTATGTACTGTAGACCCATGCAGTCTACATACTTATAAACTCTTCGTTTTCTTTAGACGCGCGCAGTCTACCTACTTTAATCTCAATGAGCTGTAAATCTGTGCAGTATTTCCTGATTTATCTATATCTGTTCACAAAAGTACGACTGGAAAACAATACAAAATTTGATACAAAAACACATAGTTATATAATACTATTACATATGCACATACATTTAATTGTAAATACAAATGAATTTGTTAGTTTACACAATAAACTCTTTACTTCTATAGTTTGAATATTCTTGCCAATTTTCATTTTCAGGATTACCTAATACATTCAACTATTTTGTACGCAATGATTTGGACATGACCTATAAACTATTAAGACTACAGCGTAATTATACGAACGCACTTGAGTTCTGTTCCTTGGAATATGCAGGTTTGCTGACCATTGACACGATGTCGAAACTATCTCACATTCAGAACTACTGGTCATCTAGCAAGGAGCTGAGTAAGTAGTCATTTTACAACAAAAATATGTTTACATTTCTATTGCTATGACTTATATTTTGTAAATAAATACCTAGGTAATCGTACCACAACCTAAAAAGACCCGTCTCACGTTGCTTGTTCATTCTGGTGGTGCTTTCCTGATGAAATATTGTTTGTTGATCTTTTTTCTTTTTATTTCATCTAGACTTTGTCAATTTTGTTTGGCTAATTCAAAATACTGGAGGTTCAAATATCTATATAATGTAAACATGTTAACATGTAATACCTCAGTAAGACATCATCCTATTTAAGACACATTTATCACTTACGGGACTTACGGCTTTAGAATATTGTCTTGGTTTTTGTCGAATTTACTACTTTTAACAAAAAAATGTGATCAAGAAAGTCTGTTTATTTGTTCCCATGAATATTCTTTAAATAAAATCAGATTTTACTACTCAAATTCATATTATATTTTCTATTTACACGAGGACATCAAAAATAGCATTGTTTTAATCCATTGTCCATAGTTTCACAGTGATGTTCCAACATCAACAACTTTTGTATATACATATCAAGTCATATTAAACTTTACAATATCGGAGATATTGTCCGAGTCAACATCGATATTATCGATATAAAAATAAATATATGGACATCGACATATCCATACGTATAACATCTTTTGTTTAACCGTGTCGTTATGTCAATATCGACATTTTAATGTCATTATATAATTATCATGCTTTTTCAAGTCGTATATTGCCATTACTTTTTGTTCTTGATATTCTATTCTTACAATTTTACATTTATGTTTTCTGTAATCATGTAAACGCTATGTTTGAAGACATAATCCATGTCTTATAAAAAAAATAACGAATAATGTGTGCTTGAACAACATTGTACATTACACACCGACTTTCTATCAATAGACTTTGATAAATCAGTTTTCAATAATGTTACTTAAACCTGATATGCTAATATGATAAACAGGAAATCTGAAAAACATATCATAATTCATCTACTGTCCACCTAGAATAAATCAATTTTTGGTCATTACCAATTTAAATATATCGATACCAATGTATAGAAGCATTCAGGAATGTTTACACAAACCTTTCTGATCAAAAGAATGAAATGCATTCAGTCTGAAAGTAACATCACTATAATAAATATATAGATGACAATAATAGGGACACCTATGAGTCTAGAATGAAGCAATGTTTGTTTGTGAAAAATATCAATAAATAGATGACACTTAATAGGGGCATGTATGAATCTAGAATGAAGCAATGTTTGTTTGTGAAAAATATCAATAAATAGATGACAATTAATAGGGGCATGTATGAATCTAGAATGAAGCAATGTTTGTTTGTGAAAAATATCAATATATAGATGACAATCAATAGGGGCATGTATGGATTTTTACCAAAACCATCCTGATCGAAACAATGAAATGCAAAGAAATGACGATATCGACAATATCCACACCATACAACAGTAACAAAAAGAAAATATAAACTTATTATCGAAGGATCATAAAATATATCGATTTTGATTTCTAAATAAATATAATTGTGAAATGTTCTTTGAGACTCGGACCACATAATCAATTATCGTCTTGGTTTTTCGATTTACTATTTTTGTTATATACTTACCTGTATTTTAAATTTATGTACAAGTTCAGTTCTTTTCTATTGTAAGACAGTCAGCCAGTCCGTGTTTATGTCTGTCTTTTTATTATATTAAATTATATATGTAGTAGTAAATACGTAAAACCAAGACGATACTCTAAGGCCGTAAGTCAATGAACATGGGCAAACAAATGAAAAACGTGGGACGCACACAGAAAAACCAAGACGATATTCGAAAGCCGTAAGTCTATGGACTTGGGCAAACAAATGGAAAACGTGGGACGCACACAGAAAAACCAAGACGATACTCTAAAGCAGTAAGTCAATGAACATGGGCAAACAAATGAAAAACGTGGGACGCACACAGAAACACCAAGACGATATTCTAAGGCCGTAAGTCTATGGACTTGGGCAAACAAAAGGAAAATGTGGGACGCACACAGAAAAAATAACCAATATACATTTAATAACTAAAAAGGAAACATCGTTAATTTCTATTAAAAAACTAGAAGTGAAACCAGGTGCTCGAGATATGGTACATTCATATATGCATACATATATGTATATTACATATTTACCAGTGAAAAATATCCTTTAGATAAATATGTTATCCTTCACCGAACACGTGTCCTTTTTCAACATCTGGATTAGCTTCCCTTTCGTCCTTCTTTTGGCTCCCTAGCTTTGATTAATGTAGGTCTTGTTTCTTCTTAATTTACTTCGTTTTTAGAATGACTGTGTGTCCATTGCGAGGTCCTCTAACTCATTTGGTTGGTTTGACGTCATTTGTTTGGTTTGACGTCATTTTCAAATTCCCGTTGTAGTTTATACGTTTATTCTTATGGTGATGTTTCGATGAGGTTATTGATTTTAGTCAAAGCCCTTTATTCTGTTAATCCTATTTCTTCTTGTTTCATCACGTAATGTCGGAACTAAAACAAACGGTAAGTTTCTAGTTTTCCTTTATGATAATGATATAATTAATAAAAATAATGTTTCGATAATGATGTTGAAATCGATCATATTGGTGATATCGGTTAAGTGGTCAACAATTTAAAAAAAAATTTACTCCAGGATATTGTTTTCATAAGCTCCGTAAAACAAGTCAGTTGTATTCGTCCTTTCATCTTATAGCCAACATATTTTATATAAACTAACATCAATATATTCATTTTCAGATCGGTATACATTAGAAATGTACGTTGATGGTCAGTTTCTCAGTAGTCACTGGGTATTTTGGAACGGAGCTGAAGTTCCAACTGATCTTTGGGCAACAGGTCAACCGAGTATTGGACATAGCTGTGTGGTCATTACTGAGAATGGTTTAAAATCTGCTGATTGTACATTGCCTAAAGGATTTATCTGTGGATATTTACATCCTCGATGAAGATACTTTTCAACTGGAATTGAAGGATGTGCATGTTGATAAAGACATGAACAGTTAAGATGTAAAGAAAAGTGCATTACAGGAATTACCTGTTAAAAAAGGCACAATCAGATGAACTTGTTTAACACAACATTTACAAACGTTTTTCTGTTAAGTGCTATGATAGTTTTCTGTAGATAAGGACACAGCCAATGCCAAGCTTCACAGAATTTTATATTATTTTAATCTGGATAATTATCTCATCGTTGAAGGTGTTGTACAATATAGATAATGTATTGCATATTGCCTGTCTACGTTTATTACCAAAGGACATGCATACAACCTTTATTGCCATATTGCAAGACTTCTGTATTCTCCATGTGTGCATGACTACGGAGAATGCATACAA
>JAUMGZ010193474.1:0-23985 GCA_032359645.1 Pododesmus macrochisma | reverse complement strand
TAACCTTGTCCTGATGAAGCCAATACCAACAACATGACTTTCCTTTAGGTTAACAGTTCTGTAACCTTGTCCTGATGGAGCCAATACCAACAACATGACTTTTTTTTAGGTTAACAGTTCTGTAACCTTGTCCTGATGAAGCCACATATTGTGGTGGGACATATAGGCCAAATAAAGTATAAAATCAACATCTGGTATGTTGCTGTTTTAATATTATACATTTCCATTATATTTAATATTAAGTAAAACAGTGCAAATAACCACTGAACAATTTAACAGTAATACATTAAACTTTTACCTCTTGCTGTTGTGCAATGTGTTTTGCAGAGTCAACACTTTTGATCATGTCCTCGTGTTGTTTGAGTTGTTGGAATGAGGAGGAGAGCCAGTCCTCAAACTTCTTTAATTCATCTTCAAACTTTGTAACCTCATTGCAGGCTGTCGTCAGATGTTTAAGTCTTGTGTCAGCTGTTTTCTGAACCTGTATACATCAATGAGATTAAAATTATACAGAAATAAACAAAGTTACTTAAACAGATATTTTTGTGTAATTTTGCATGATTTTGTTATTGAAATAGCAGCTCCTTCAACAATTTCCAAAATCATGATGTCAATAACATGCCTGCTGAAAACTCACATTTATTACAATGTCACGTACGTAAGAACAATTCCAGCTATATAGGTAGTTACATTTACTTTATATTCTAAATACACACCTTGCCAAATATTGCCTTTAGACTGGTTACCAGGTGCTGTACATCAGTTACTTGTTCTGGCGTTAGCTCCTCCTGGTGGTTCTCCAGTAACTGTTCAGTCTGATAAACCAGCGACAGGATGGGCTGTTGATGCTTCTGTATATCCTCATGTAATGTCTATGGAAAATGAAACAAAAGACATATATACTTTCATGTATTGTCTATGGAATATGAAACAAAAGACATACCTTCATGTATTGTCTATGGAAAATGAAACAAGACAAATTTGGAAGGAAAATCCTATAAACACTAATTCATACTATACATTTATTCAGATAACAGTATGACAGATTATCTCTCTTAGCAATTTGTGTCTGCTAAAAAAGAATTTAGAGATATGAGACAACTTTTCAACATTTTATTTCAGCAGATTTTTATAACTGTTTAACTGCCTTTAAAAGTAATTTAAAATTCATATACTGGTACAAGTGTACTGAAGCATGATGTTGCCAACAATGTATGTATAAAACAATGTTCAACAAGGCAATCAATTCAAGAAACAAATTTGTAAGTGGACTGCTTAAACATTCTTAAGATCTATAAATCTCTTGTTTAAATATTCAGATAAATTACTACTGTATACACATTAAGAGCATTTCATAGTTGGTGAAATTCATTGTCTCCTGCCATGTGTATACCTTTTGTGCATCCAACTGACTCTGTACTTTGAGAGCCTCATCACTGATTGGTTGTTCATCCCTTAGCAACTGTTCCGAGTCTGACAACCAATTTAACTCGTTATTTAAGTCCTGGACAAGCTTGTCGTATGAATCTACAAGTCTTCCCTGAAATACAGATGACCGAAATATTGTTATGTTTAATAACACCCAGTAGCTTGTATCAGCTTAATCATGTTAAAACCTAACACTTCAATAAAACTATGATATAAAGCTGGGGAAATGATGAAAAAAATGAATCTGCATAGCTTTGGGAGAGGGAAAGATATTAAGAAATTAAGAAACTAAAATATTCAAGAACTGCTTTTGACAAATTTTGATTTGCAGGGTTTTAACAGCATGATGCACACAGATAAATAAGTATATATACAATACTGATGCACTATACAAGTTATCTATACCACAATGCACTAAGACATGTCATAAGAATAATATAAGCGCAGTCAAAATTAGCCTGTAAACCAAAACTTGCTTTGAACTGAAGATTACAAAGTTATATATACCAAAAACTTAGACATACGGACTATATAAGACTGTGTGCAAGCAACTTCTAAATTAGTTTTATAAACATTTCAATCATTATAACTATCCTAAGCATTGATCATTTAATATATATAATGCCAATTAAAATTGTAAAATTAAAATAGTTCAGTATAATTATAGTTGTATATTAAATTGAAATTAATAAGCAGACATTTTTTATATAACTATGCCTTCAGAGTATATGTAAACCAAAAATATAATATATTAAATCTTAAACAAAATATACTTTTATACTTTGTCATTTACATCATTCCATACAGAACTTCCGTACACAATTTAACACGATATGCTTGACAAGGACGGCACAAAACAACACGACACAGAACAGGTGCTCAACATAACAACACATGCAACAGACACAACACAGACTGAGAGAGAAACAAAAGTAGGGTTAATATGAAATAATACAGGCATTCCTATGAGTTGGTGAGTGTGTAGGGGGGTGAAAGGAACAGCAATCAGGCAGGCAGGCATCACAACTTGACTACCACCATGCTGAAAAATAGGCAAAAACCACTGAAATAAGTACAAACATAAGCAATTTCTGCAAATCAAAGCTTATCAAAGAGAATACTTCATTTTGTTTTTTAAAAAACAAATATGTATTTATAAAAATAAAAGATTGAGCATAAAATTGAATACAAGTGACTGAAAAGCTTTGTAAGTTGGTCAAAATTTAAATCATATATAGTCTATTACTAGTAAAACAAAAGTATAAAGTTGGGCTCAAAGCACTAGTGAATAATCAAATTTGCAAAACTGTATGCAAGCAAAATGTTCACTTTGGAATAAAACAGCAATAAGCATTGCAAAAATTAAATGTTCAGTTATATAAAGTTAACTGGATTTTCCCCAAGTGTGATTCAAAATATGTAGCTAAATGTACTAGCTTGGGACATTGCAGGTAAAATGAGGTAGTGATAGACAATTTTAGGAAAATTAGAACTGACTTACCAATATATACATATTATTATGTGATGTATTTTTGTTGGCATATAAGTTTTAACATTGAAGAAGCAGATAATAACATACAGTGTATTATCATTATAAACAGATTGGTTGCCATGCTTATATTGTTTTGTGTTGTTATAACAGTGTTATGTTTAATATACATTATGCTTTGTCAATCAGAAATTCTTGATTTGTGATAATGAAGGATAGAAAAGTATAACTGTGTTCATGCATCTAAATAAGTTCAAGAAATGAAAGAGGGAAAACTTCCTTGCAAAAACCCCTAATGCAGAGATTCAAGTTTTGAATAGAGTAGTCTCCCCTTAATTGTAATTGTTTGTCCTGTTGTTTTTTTTCTTACATATGTTATCTATTGATAGTTAAATGAACTGGTGCATACAAGTCAAAACTTCAAGCTTTTGCTTTACATATAAACACAATTCATCATTCGTGCAACATAAATGAAAAATATATAATGTACACATACTAATAGCAAATATGGAACCTGAACTTAAAGACTATTGTCTTATACCAATAATTACAAATCAACTCAGAGAGATTTCATTTAAGTTTTCAAGCATAAATATAATGGAGAATTGTTTCTTCTGGTATTCGACATACAGTCTATAAATTGAGGTTCCATTACATATGAGTCATTCATATTTATAATAAAAGTATGAAATGGTTTAAAGTGAAGTTATACATGATATCATATGTAATTTGTGTGTGTACAGTCAAGTTTAAACTGATTTGTGTATGACGCCAGTCATGAAAATAAACATTGCTTAACTTGCAAGAATGGGGTAAAGAATAGTGTAATGTTGTTGTTGTTGTTGTATATCAAACAATGCAGGAAAACTAAACAAAGTTATCTCCCATTGATGGTTATTCCATATGGTTAAACTCCCTCCATCTAGACTTTCTATTTATCTGATTTACATTTATTTTGTGAGCACTCCTTCTTAAGGTATATAATTCAACAAGTTACTTTATAATCCATATATGTTTACTACAGTGCACGAGTA
Source organism: Pododesmus macrochisma (assembly GCA_032359645.1). Classification (NCBI taxonomy): domain Eukaryota; kingdom Metazoa; phylum Mollusca; class Bivalvia; order Pectinida; family Anomiidae; genus Pododesmus; species Pododesmus macrochisma. The sequence continues at coordinate 20,034 of JAUMGZ010193474.1, read as the reverse complement.
AACTGGAGTCATTCTCACACGACATATTCATGTGAACTATAAACATGACATTCGTTAGACGACATATTCATGTGAACTATAAACATGACATTCGTTAAACGACATATTCATGTGAACTATAAATATGACATTTGTTAATATACACATTTTATAAACAATACATTGAGTTTTTACTGTTAAACATGCTTAACGAGTTAATGATTTATTACTGCATTAACATACTTCACATTTAAGTATGTAATAACAGTCATCTATCACATACTTTTAGTACATACTAGATGAAAAACAGTTAAAATAAATCTTAAAATCACAAGTTGTCAGTCTTTTTAATATACAGCAGACAATACCAACCCCAAAAAAACAGGGTATCTAACTTATCTTAAATCATAGATTTTGGTCTCAATTTCTTTTTAACTTTTGTCAATAATTAACAGTTGCAAGTTTAACATTTCAGATGCCACAATTAAGCAGACTGACAGTTTTAACAACGATTTAGTAATACACACAGCATACTTGTTATAATGCAATGTTACAGAACATTCCTACTATATCATCACACAGTAACACAATCTGTCTACTGTCAAACATATTTTATCTCATTCATGTTAAGTCATAACATTTACAAAACTTGACTTTCAATAAAAAAAAAAAACATTGTTACATTATGTATTACAAAAAGAAAATAAATCTTATCTTTATTGATTAGAAATGAAAAATTGTTATCCTAGTTAGCTTTGAGAAAAATATTTTTTTTTATTTAGTACTATGACACCTGAAACACATTACCTTTTTCTTTGTCTGACTTTCCTGTAAGTGTTATTTAATACAGATTAATTAAAAAAAAAAGAATATTTTTTATGTTAGAAACATTTTTACATTAAAACATTGTGTTATAACATCTAAAGGTAGAATTGTTACCCAAATCTTTAAATCTGGATGCACTCACCTGATATCATGTTATTTATCTGACATTTAGCAAATATTTCCTGCTGTTAAGTACCAACAATGATTGACCATCATTATATAAAGAATTGATTAAAAATCTAACCAAAGGATCTTTATAAGAAATCTTAAAGGTTTAAGCCAATCAGAGGATATGGGAGTCATATTTGATAAAGCTTGGCAATGTTGGACACAATTCTGAAAGGGGACCATAAAAGGAACATCTTTCTCAAGTTTCATGATCAGTAGTTCTTGACAAGAAGTCGAAAATATAAGGTGAGATAACTATAGGCTCAATGGGCCTTGATAGGTTAACCTGAAGCTATAATCCTTCTGGTCAATATTACCCAATTTAGGCACCATAAACTGTGATCATATCCCATCTTTGAACATGCCCTGTGTCAATAATAAACTGTGATTATGTCCAATCATTTGAACATGGCCTGTGTCATACTTCATTTAAAATTGTGAGTTTGTTTTAGATGTAAGTATCAAACTCTAGGCCTTCTAGTTCATTACCGGTAGAAGATTTTTGGAATTTTAAAAAACAATTCCTCATCTGGCCCCCTAGCCGTGCCCCCTTGAGGTTTAACCCTATCAATTAAACAAATCTGAAATTCCTTCCCCTAATGATGTTTCCTACTAAGCTTCATTAAAATTGGTCCAATCATTTTTGAGAAGAAGTCGAAAATATCTACATTTTATGGCAATGCTGATCGACACCAGACGAGTTATGATGACTTTACCTTACATGAGCCCTTTGGGTGAGGTAAAAACTGACCAATACAAGAATGTCTAAAAACAATTGGTGTTCAACAAAATTAAATAAAAGTCGCACAGTTTATACTTCTTATAGACATATATAAAACCTTGTAATTATTACACACACACATTGTATTGACAAATTTTAGTTTGATGCATTTAAAGAAAATAATTCATGGTATGTGCAAAAAAATACACACTATTTTGATCTTAAAATATTATTTAGAAAGTATATTACTAATTAATATCAATAAAGATTTACTTTTAAATCTAGTGTATTCAGTACTTTTTGCACAGAGACAAATTAAATTCAACAGTTTTCACTGTTCTATTGTTTGATAAAGCATGGGTCTTCAATAGAGGGGTGAAAAGTATGGATTAACATGTGTATACAGAAATTAATTAATACTCCATATATATATATATATATTTTTTTTAAACCCAACTTTTGCATAGTAATATAGTTGAATTTGTAGATGAATACAGAAAGTCAAGCATTTGTAATACCTAAGACTGGAGAATTTTTCACACCATGCGAAGGAGTCATTTAGCCAAGACCCATGCTAAATCTTGACAATAGGAACATTGAAATCTATGTCATGCTACTCTGTAACTACAGTTGTTATGGATACACTACAGTTGTTATGGATACATTACAATTGTTGAGATAATGCATGTAGTTAGACAATTTGTGCATAGCATATCAATCTCAAACAGGTTCAGTCACATCAGCAAGGTTCAACAAGTTCAGGCTAAGTAGTTTGATGGTGGCAAGGCACAACAAACATGACTTTTGTCAACTCCAGGCAGAGACATGCAGTACTTCTTCCTACCTTCCTCATGACCTCCATGGCAGGTTTGACCTTGACCTCATCCTTTATCTTCATATCTTGTTGCCATGGTATTTGGTGTGGTAATAAAGGTGACATTGGAGAACTGATATCAGAATCTTGTTTAGATTTCACTATATCTTTAATTTCAATATCATGTTGCAGTGGTAAAACTGTATTTTGAGACCGCCCTGTTGAAGTTGTTTCAAAGTCTTCTAGACTGGTTTTAACCCCTGTTTCTCCAACACTGTCAGTAGTAGCCTGCTTTGTTACTTGTTTCTCATCAGATAAACTGTCTTTATCACACAAATCTTCTGTATTCTGTTTCTGTTCTTTCTCTATTTTTTTCTCCTGTTGAGCATTTTCTCGCTTCTGTTTTGCGTTCAGTATAAGTTGCCTTATCATGTCAGACGTGAGGGGGAGCAGCCAGTGTGGATCTTTTTTGTCAGTACTTGAAGAGTCTGTGGTCAAATCAGAAGAACTACTGTTACGTGACCTACTCCCCATGGAAAAAGGACGTGTCAAAACAGGACCAAGTTGTAAGTCGGCCAGATGTTTGAAACGACCTGATTCAAAGGAATGTAAGCCTGGCACATTGATAGTACTTTGACTGTTCTGGCTCTCCCTTAGACCCTCTCTAGGGCTGCTACTTATAATGAGTCCTGCTGCGATAGCATCATTGAAGTTGTACACCTTGTTATCTATCAAGTTGATATAGACATTCTTCTGGTCCTCGATGATCTTTTTATCCATGGCTGTTTGAAGTGTCACAATAATTCCATCTCTTGTCAAGTCTTTAATCTCCATACAAAGTGGTGTTACAATTTCCATTTGAATCATTTCACGAAGTGTGTGCTCCTTACCAGTGTTGGGGTCCACAAACTGGCATATATTTCCATCGTAAAGTCCCTGATTAACAGCACTGTATAAGGTAAGACCTTTGGGACTTACAATAAATCCTTTTTCCACAGCATCACTTAGAGTCATAGATTCACCTGTTTGTGGGTTTTTGAACTCTCCAGTGCTCACATCAATCAATCCAAGACTTGCTGCACGCCTTAATGTGATTGGTTGTATTGTATCTGGGTCAAGGACTTGTGAGTTTGACCGATGTAGTACACCAGATGAGAAGGCGTCTTGTAGTTTGAACTTGCCCTTGTTCTGCTCATTAGATAATACCTCCTCCACATAAACCTCAACAGCACTCCTCGGTTCTTGAGGTGCAGAAATTGCTTGGGTTATGTATCCAAGGTCATATGCTTCCTTCAGGGACATGGACTTTTCATTTTGAGCATCAAAATAGGTTCCTTTGATGGCATCAATGATTCTAAAATTGAGAGCTTGCTGTAGCGAGAGGATATCACATGACTGAGTATCTTTGACCTCTCTGGCTCTGACACTGACAAGGTTTGACTGTATTGCATCATGCAAGGTTATTAGTTGCCCAGTGACAACGTCCTCAATAGTACCAGTCATTGGATTTATCATATTCCTTTGAAGTAGGCGATACAAAGTTCCCAGACGGTATGTTCCCTTTTCATCTCTCACACCTTGCAAGAGTGAATCTAAAGAAGATGACATGTTACACACAGCTGACCTTTGTTGCCAGTCAAGCACTTTGCCATTTGACAAAGATTCTGAAGAACCCTTGTTTTCCCTATGAAGCATGGGGAGTTCATCATCATCACAAAGGACCAATGTCTTCTCAGCAATAAGTCCCTTTTCCATTGCTTCTTTGAAGGTTACTCCGGATCTACCCTGACCTTTGTTAACATCAAGCAAACCTTTATTTACGGCCATTTTCACAGTCATGGATTCTCCTGACATCTTATCTTTGAATGTTATTCCTGATATGTCTAATAGTCCTTGATTTATGGCCTCTGCTAATAGTAATTTGGACCTTGTTCCTGGAAGGGTTACCTCCCCTGTGTCTATGTTGATCAGTCCCTTTCTCAAGGCGTAACTGAACGGTACCGGGTCCACATCACCATCAACACTGTCACAAACATCCTCACTCTCTGACGTAGTGACGTGTGGTATACATATACCAGAACTGTCACTGGAATGTTTAGACTGCTTGGGAACCACTTCACTTCTCACTGTTTCCTCACCTGAATGTAGTGGTCGCTTTCTAAGCTGAGGAATCTTAGGAAAATTGCACAAACTCCTGCCATTTAATATGTAGCCCTCATGAAGAGAGTGCATCAGATCAGTTATGTTACTACAGACAATACAAGCTGTTGTTGTGTTGAACAATCCACAGTCCACTGCTTTTCTGAGGGTCATTACAGTGTCATTATCTGGATCTTTGATCAGTGTTTCCTCATAATCAATGAAACCTCTAGAGATTGCATCAGCTAGTGACACTCTCTCATCACTAACAACACTCTGCATTTTAAGAGTGTATGTATCCAATAATCCATAAAACACAGCTTCATCTAAAGTAACTCTCGCAAAAGGGATATCAACAACCATGTTTTCATCCACTGCTTTTTCTAGTGGAACACTCTTCATATTTTGTCTATCGAGCAGCGAGCCTGTCTTTCCACTAACTATTCCTCTATCCACAGCCTCAGTGAGGGAAATGAATTTCTGAGTGTCTGGGTTTAACACACGTGACCTAGTGCCATGAATGAGTCCTGTCTTTAAAGCATCTCCCATAGTCACAGAGGTTTTAATTCGTAAATCATAAAAAGTGCACCTATGTTTTTCAAAAATACCTTCTTCCACTGCCCTCTGTATGCCAAACTGAGGTTTACCATAATTTGATCTCCTTACAAAGTCACTATGACCCGTAAATCCAGCATCCAGAATCTGTTTGGCACTAGTAAGAGATGTCAAATCAGCATCTCGTAGTATGTCAGCAACAGCTGTCAAAAATGGCTGAAATCCTTTCTGTTCTGATTTGAAGATGAATCCTTTAGCAACAGCCTCTGTCAGTGACAATTCACCCATATATCTACAAGTCACAGGATCAAGCATCCCTTGCTCCACTGCTTCATTAGGGTTAAAAATTCCTTTTTCTGGTACAAGAACTTGTGGTTCAACACCATCAACAAGGTGGCAGGATAAAGATTCACGAAGTGTAATGCGTGCACATGTCCTTGGATGTAATATTGTTTGTCTTTCACTATCAAATAAACCATTATTTACAATGTCTACCAATGCAAAGCCTTTCTCTGGCATTTCTATTATCAACTTCTGAGCAACAGCTTTCACAAGATCAACTTTCTCAAATGTCCTTGTGTCTGTGACCTTGCCACTGTACCTGTCCATCAAATGATAACTGATGGCCTCAGCTACAGGTATAAACTGATTCCTAGCACTGTCTCGTACAAATGACGTAGAAGAATCCACAATCCCTAGCATCACTGCATCTTCCATGTCTACACACATCTGAGACACTTTGTCGCGTATTCGCTGTAAGTCGGGGTCATAGATGCCTTCCTTCACCATGGTAACGATCCCACCACTAGTGTCACTTACTTTTTGTCTTATAAGACCCTTACTAAGACTCTCCTTAAGATTTAAATGTTCTTGTTTTAAAGTGTCAAGAATTTTGCACTCAAGCATATTTATTACACCTGTTTCAACTGCTTCTTCAAAGGATACATATTTCCCAGCCTTAGAATCCTTAACAACAATATCATCACATCTTACCAAGCCACAGTCCATTGCTTCAAATATTGACTTGATATCTCCATTTCTGGGGTCCATGAACTTCTGTAGATGTGCATTGTAGACTCCTTCATGAATGGCATCAATCAAATTCAGGTCGGTGCTGCCAAGATTTTGAACAAGTAATCCTTTGGAAACTGCTTCATTGAAATTGTAACTCTTCTGTCCACACTTGTACGCTCCAGATACAGGATCTACTAGTCCTTCACTTATAGCACCATCCAAGGTTAATAATGTCTGACTTTCCAGGTCCCTTACAAGGACACAATCTCGGTCAAACAGACCCGAATCTATAGCACATATCAGAGATACCTCATAGCCTGTAGAGGGGTCATGGAATTTCCCACTGTCGTTCACTAGACAGTCATCTAATACTTCAAGAAGACTGTACTTAGGCTGGTTTGTTAGGTCAATGAGAATTCCTCTGTCAATACTCTCAATCAAAGACAATGTGTCACCACTGGATGTATCATTACACATTCCTGAAGCAAGGTTTATTATGTCTTGCTCAACAGCCTCTTGAAATCCAAGGATGATACCTTTGTCTACATCACGGATCCTTATAACGCTAGAGTCTAACATACCAGAGAATATTGCCTGTGAAAAGGTTATTTTCTCCTCGGTGTCTGGATTAAGCATCATCCCCGTTGAAGAGTCGAAAAGTCCCTCATCAATGACTTCCGAAAGTGAGAGACAAAACGGGGCCTTGCACTTAACCACTAAGCCTCTGTCTACAGCAAAATTCAACGCGATTGGCAACCCTGATGACAGCATCATCCTCCCAGAGAGAGGATCTACAATTCTTTTCTCTATTGCTTCCTCCAATGTTAGTATGTCCTTACTTACTGGGTCCCTTATAAGTGATGCTTTGTGTACTAAGCCTTTTTCAATGGCCTTAGGGAGGGGCACACATTCATCTGTGTTTATATCACGCACTGTGTTAGTCACAGGGTTGTATAATCCATTGTCTATGACATCATCAAGTGTCACGGGGAGATCAGACATAGAACACAATTCAATGGAATGTTTTCTCTTGTTCTTAGCTTTGTAAGAAGCAAATTCTAAACTAGGATCACAATCAGAAAGTCTCCTCTCCGAACTGTCACTTACTTCCTCAATGATATCCGTGTTGCTCCTGTCCACTGTAGACCAAGTGACACGTTTTATTTGCTTAGAATCACGCCGTGTAATGATACTATCAAATGATACATGGTTTCTATTGTTCACTAGACCAGCATCACAAGCTTTGTCCCAAGACAGCCACTTGTCACTCAATGTGTCCTTCACAAAGCAACCTTTCATACCTACTCTTGTACTCTGTGTATCACTTTCAACAAATTTCACAATGCTGTTCTTCCTTGCATAGTCCAATGTGACCAGACCACCGTCCTTCTTATCCTTTATACATATCATATTTTCAAATTCATCTGAGTGTGAAAATCCTTGAAAGGATAATCTGCCAGATTTCAGTCTATCGTGATACACTGGTGCAACACTTCCAGTAACAAAACCTTTACTTGAGACAATTTCAGAATCATTGGCGACTAGATTACGTCGAACTGCAACGTGGAGCGGTATTTCCTCACCTTTGACATAATCATACACATTTCCAGTTTTACTATTGACGGCTCCACTTTGAATTGCCTCTTGTAAGTCTATCATTTCACCAGTCTGAGGCAATTTAAAAACAGACTTTTTAGCATCAATTAATCCATGCTTAATAGCTGCGCCCAGGGAGAAATTATTGCCAGAGACAGGGTCATGAAATAATCCACTATAGGGGTTAAAAAGTCCTTGCTGAAGAATTTGGTTCAAGGTCAAGGTCTGTATCTGTGGTAGGCTGTCATCTTCACTGTCCTCCTCCTCTTCATCTTCATGTTCTTTAAACCCATTACAGGTAGTCATGTTTCCTTCCACATCAGGGGTTTCCTAAAAGAAAGGTTGATTAGTACAATATATCATACATTAATCTCATGAGCCAGTGGGCCCAACCTTCATGACCTTGTAACCTGTAAAAGTTATGGTCACTCATTGCCCTCATCAACAGAGCCAGAATGACCATAACCTTTGTACACTATGACCTTGACATTCACAAAGAAGGCTTAAACAAACTTTTTTCTCACTTACAGAACTAGAGTGATCTGAATCTTTGTAAATAAGGTCCATGTCCTTTGTAAGATTAAAATCACTCCTACTGTATACTCTTATACAGAGTAATTATAACCTTGGCACAATCTTAAAGTGTCTGTTTAAAAAGTTATAACTACTCAAATCACTCCAAGCTCGTAGCCTAAACAACCTATTTCTGACAACAGAATTTAGTCCACCAAAAAAAGAAAAAAGAACATGTTGAAAAGTGAGAGAAATTGTGCTCGAGTGTGGTGTGATCTGTGGGAACTGTAAGGAATGAGTGTGTTAGATGAAATGCTTACCATATCTGTAGCAGAGGTACCATTAGAAGACCCTACACTTTCCATTGTATCTAGAGATGGTGGAACTTGACCACCAGCCAACTGGACACTACTGCCTGCCTCAACACTTTCTGTTTCCACTAGCCCAGCTTGTACCGCCTCCTTGAAGGTCATGACCTCTCCCGTTGTTGTGTTCTTGACCTTTCCAGATGAATCCACCATGTAGCCAGGTTTTGTCACAAACACAGCGGCACCCGTCTTCACCTCCAATTCTGTTGCAGTTTTGGAGATCAGAACACCATCTTTGTCAACAACAGTTTCTACTTTAGGAGAAAATGGTGAGCCTGCACTCACTACAACATAATTTTCAGGCAATATGTGACCACTGCGGTCACCATTTTGTTGATCACTCACATTCACAGAATCAGTTTCATCTCCTTGTTCATCAATACTAGACAACTTAGCCTGGAGGTAACCAAGCTGAATGGCTTTTTGTAAAGATACTATCTGTCCTGTTTTGGGTTCAGTGTATGTTGCAGTATCCAAGTCTAGTGTGCCTGACTTAATAGCCTCTGTTAAGGACACTGGCAGTTCTTCACTGTGCTCAAGACCCACATCATCAATAGATTCTGGTCTGTCCATTTTAACAAAGCTACATATAACAGCTTCATCTACTGATAATTTGTCACCAGTTTTGGGATCGTGGTAAACCCCTGTATCTCGGTCAACTAATCCTGTTGTCATGGCATCACTGACTGTCATTGGCTGTTGTAAACTCACTTTACTAAGCAGTCCTCTCTTTGTTGCCTCTTTTGTATCAATTTCCTCACCAGTTTTGGGATCTACATACTCAGTAAAGAGAACCCCTTCCGACACAACAGGTGAAATTTGGGCTCCCTTCAAGACAATAACAGAATTGCCTTGACCACCAACTCTGCCAGCTATAGGAGAAAGGTATCTCCTGAGCAAAGCTTCCTCCACAGTTAAAGTATTACCTGTAGAGTTGTCCCTATAGTGCACTGTGACAGGATCAAGTATGCCTGTCTGCAGTGCATGCTGGAAACTGTGGGTCTGTCCATCGTATCTAGGACCCGAGTACTGATAAGGCTTACCACTGTCAGTAGTAAGGTGGCCATTCCTTATCGCCTCGTCCACAGTGTACATTTTTTGTTGATGGGGGTCAGTGTATATTCCAGTAGGTATGTCGATGTGACCGTGCCTCAAGGCCTCCTTTAGACTGACTGTCTGCAGAAGATCTTTTCTTGCCGTGGGTGACACTTCATCAGCTTTCACAAGGCCTTTCTTCATTGCTTTTGAAATTGGAATGGTCTTGCCTTTTTTGGTATCTACAAAGTTTCCTTTGTCATCAAGAATTCCTCTGTCTATAGCCTCAGATACATCCAACATTCTGCCTTCAGCCGTGTCCAATACTTTTGTGATGTTGAATGTCGAGCCTGGTTTATGGGACCTCGTTTTAGTCTGAGTGGTGGTGATAGTCTGAACAACACCTGACACCTGACCATTCTGAAAAGCCTCCTCCATATTGATTTTCTTTCCTGTTCTCGAATCATAATACATGGTCATGTCCTGGTCAACAATTCCTTTTGCAATGGCTTCATTTACAGAAATCTCTTTACCACTCTCGGGGTCAAGAACTAAAGTCACACTTATTTGTTTTGTGTCTTTTGTTTTCTTATCTACAACATCACTATGAGAAAGACGACTTCCCTCAATAAGTTCACTCTTCAAAGCCTCTTCAATAGGCATGGAAGCCCCTGTATGGGGATCGTAATACACACCCTTGTCTTTGTCAAGAACTCCTTTTCTCAATGCTTCTTTGACGGACATATTCCTCCCTGTCATTGGGTCTCTAACCTTACTAATAGCCACATCATTTATAACCAACACATCGTCCAGTTTCTCAGTATCTTCTGCTGAACTCATTTTCACAAGTCCAGCCTTATTTGCTTGCTCTACCGTAAACTTCTCTCCTGTCCTCATATTAACTACAGAGCCAGTCTCTGGGTCAAACAGACCCTTCTTTATTGCGACAGATAGCGGGATTTCTGTTTTGGTCAGTGGATCCACCAAACAATGTATGGTTCTCGACTCACGAGTAACGGAGGTCAACATGGGTGAAGCCTCTCTTGTACCTTCAACAACTACAAGTCCTTTTTGAATAGCTTCAGGCATCTTAAGTGTTTGTCCCGTTCTTTGATCTAGGTATTTCCCGAGGTCATCATCTACTATTCCTTTTCTTTTAGCTTCTGACAAGGTAACCCTTTGACCACTTCTTGTGTCCATTACAGAGGTAACATCGTATTGTTTAGAACCCATCTGGATTTGATAAGTCTGCCCATTGGTCACTCTATCTTGATTGTCAGGAGATGAATCAGTTTTTAGGAACCCCTTGTCTATGGCCTCTGGTATACTACACTTCACTTCAGTCATCGGGTTGACAAATACTCCATCTCTAAAGTTCAGGATTCCCCTGGCTGTTGCCTCAGTAACTGGGATATCAAAGCCAGTGATTGGATCCACAACTGACACAATATTGAAAGATTTTTGTTCAAAGATAATACCACCAGTTCTACTTGGAGAAATGGATCCTTTTTGTTCAACCTTGATAAGGCCTTCCTTGACTGCTTTAGAAACAGGAATTAATTCTCCGCTGTCTACCTTAAACTGGCCACCATGACTGTCAATTATTCCTTTCTCAATAGCCAGTCTTATAGGAATGAATTGTCCAGATGTTGAATCAAAGGCTGATTTAAGATGTAATGTCTCATCCATTTGTGTAAACATTCCTGGTTCTCCTAATTTGGAAGCATGAGTTGATCCACTGCTACCTTTCACCAGACCTTTCTTAAAGCCTTCACTCAAGGTAATTTCTTCTCCAGTTTTGACATTTCTAAGGATTCCAACCTTCAGATCAAGTACATCTCGTCTCACTGCTTCTGGTAGTGTTAATGTTTCTCTTGTCTCCGGGTCAACAACAGATTCAACTTTGACAGATTTTGTTTGAGTGATAATATCTTGTTTTGATGTTTTGTATTCTTCAGATGTCATCATATGAGAATCAATATCTCTGGCAGTAACAAGATTTTGACCTATAGCCTCTAATATTGGCATAACCTTTCCCTCTGTTTCATGAAAATAAGTTTTTCCATCTGCATCAACAATACCTCTTCTTACTGCTTCAGGTAAAGAACATCTCTCGCCGGTCTGTGTATCAGTCACAGCTACCACAGAAAGGCGCTTCTGTTCCTGGAATGTAACGTCAGCATGGAAACCTTCCTTAGTAGTTTGTTCCTTTAATGCGAGACTGTCCAAGACTTTCCCTTGAATATAACCAAGGTCAATGGCTTCAGTTATACTAAATGTTTGTCCTGTCAGACTATTTTGGTAGGTTCCATCATGAGGGTTTATAATACCTGTAGCTAAGGCTTGTTGGAGGGGCACATCCTTGTTACCAGCGGAATCTCTAACACCATCGACCTTGACCTTTCTAATTATCTTCTCTACAGTGTCGGTAGTGGTATCCTTCTTTCTTGGAAGAGTGTCAAAGCTTTGGGCATGGATTACATCATGGATTTCCAGAACATCAGGCTGAATGACTTCCACTACTGTAGATTGTAAGTTTACAGGCGACTCTTTCTGCATGGTTATTTTCAGCTCCTTTGGTTCCATGTCTACTTGTCTAGAAAACTCAGCAGCATTGGGAGCTGTCTGTGAGGTGGCTGTATCTGGTTTTGTGAAGGAAAAGGAGGAAGAGCGTGGGGGTGACTTTTCCTTTTTACCACTTAAAGCATCTGTTGCTTTCATAATGGCCAGAGCTGGTGCACCAACTACAGCTAACATTCCCATCTTGGCTGCTTCCTTTAGAGAGAACTTGGATTGAGATTTTTTGTCAATCACTTTTCCAGCCACAGGATCCAACCTTCCTTGCTTGATCTCTTCATTTAAGGTGACTGCCTCATCTTGGTTGACGCTGTACACCATACTGTCACCATCTATGTATCCCCGTGTGATGGCTTCCTGTAAGGTCATGTCTCTCCCAGTGGTTGGTTCAGTGAATCTGCCCGTCTCCTCACTGAAATAGCCTTGCTCTATTGCATAAGCTAGTGAATAGCCCATAGACTGAGTTGTCACATTTTCATAAGATGTTGGGAATTTAGGTTCCTTAGATACGTCGTCAGTAGACGAGGCAACTATCTGATCTCTAAGAGCATCCAATACATGGACACCTGAGGTATTGGACTGTTCACTATAATTCTCACAAAAATGAGCTTCAGATCGTTGTTCTCTAAACTGAGATTCAGAGAAGGTTTTCTGCTGACTCTCAGAAAATATAGCTGGGACAGGTTTTATATTGGTCTTCTTCAATTGAATAGGTTTTAACTGTACTCTGATTTCATCTTCCATTTTCTGCTCCTTTCTGTCCACATGTTTCTCCTTGAAGACAACATGGTGATGAGTATCCACAGAATCAATGTACCCATACTGGATGGCTGCCGCGAGGGACATTATCTCACCAGTTTGTGGATGACGATATGTTCCACTACTCTCGTTGACATATCCACCACCCACAGCTTCTTCTAATGACAAAGATGTATTCAAGGCCTCGGCTTCATCACAAGCTTCAGTTACACCCTCCTTATAACTGGTCACACTAAACCCAGGCTGGGGAATCAATCCTTCAAAACACGCTTCCTGTAATGTTATTTTTTCTCCTGTGCCAGTATGTGTCAAGCGCCCAGATTCTGGGTTAAACACTCCCATGTGTATAGCCTCAAGAAGACTAAGCAATTTTCCAGTCTTAGGATCAACAATATTAGAATTCCCTACATTTATCAATCCTTTTTCAATAGCCATTTTCACAGTAATAGGTCGTTTAATATGGGTGAAGGTAATGGTGCCAGAACTGGTAACTCTTTTGTCATGTTGAACAATATCATTCAATGACAATGGACCATTATCAGGATGACTTGATTCATCAAAATGAACATGAACTCTTTGCGAATTGTCTACAACAGATTTGGCTTGACGGAAAACCACTGTTTCCTCAGTCTTAATGCCTGGTGTTTGTTTAACAGCTGGTGGAGCAACTGTTTCCTCGATTCCTTCCATTTTTTCAATGACAGTATTGAGTGTCTGAGCAATCTGAGTGTTGATATAGCCCCTATACTCTGCCTCCATTATTGATATCTCCTCTTGTGTTTCCTTGACAATGATAGTACCCTCATCCCAATTAATGTCAATGTCAGGTTTTTTGTCGTCCTGGAGTTCTGACATTTTTGCCAGTTTTTCTACAGTTTCAGAGTCAAGTAGTCCACGCTGGACGGCTTCAGGGACATTTAAAACTTCTCCAGTTGACCCAATGACGACCTTTCCAGCCTTCCAATCAATGGTTAAGTCATCCTTCATCAGGATGGAGGAACGGAAGGTAGTTCTTATAGGAGAAAGGGGAGGAGTAGTAATGTTATCAGTGGTTGGAGGATCACTCGACTTAACAAAGATTTTAGTATCAGCAATAGAGGGCAAGTCCGCCTTAGCCTTAAATCTTTGCTGAGCAGTTTCAGTATCTATCACCAAAGGAGGGAGAGTGTTGGAATCAGAGGGCAACACATTGGGGGAAGATTGAGGGAAATGGGCGGTAGTTGTAAAACGTAAGGAAGAAGAAGGTTTAGAACTAGGTACACCACTTCCATCCTGTTTTAAGACAGAATCATTAGACACAGATGTTGTTATCCCAGCATCTTCACTTACCACAAATCCATATCCATCAACATCATCTGTTTTTCTGTTACTAGGTGAATGGGACCTTGTAACGAGCTCCTGGTTAGGAGCCGACACTTTTATACGATCTGTTGGTTTTGCGTACACTATTGTTGTCAATGGTTTTTGAACTTCATCCTGATCTTGAGTAACAGAGTTTCCATTCATTCTCACATTGTATGAATCCTTTACTGTCAAACTTTCCTGTGAATCAGACATGCTGGAGTCAGAATCCTCTGGGAATTTCACTGTGGGTGAGGAATCCTCAAATGATTTTGAACCATTTGGTGAGGTTTTCCTTTTTAATGCATCATACACTGTTTTTCCGGCTAACACTGGAGCACCAACAATTGCCATCAGTCCAAATTTAATAGCCTCTTGAGGTGAAAACTTTCCCCCTGTTTTGGGATCTTTGACATATCCCGTCTTCCTATCAATAAGTCCTTTCCTGAAAGCTACGTCTAAGGACACCATGTCACCAGAGACTGGGTCCAGCACAGTCACATTGTCTCCTCGTAGTTGTCCATCCACAATTGCTCTGTCCATGGGTACCTCCTCTCCAGATAATTCACTAATAATTGTGCCTTGCTCTTCGTCAAGTGCATTCTGAATCAACCCTCTCCTGGCGGCCTCAGGTAGTGATAAAGATTCACCAGTCCTTGTATCTTTCACAGTGGCAGTCTTTCCATCAATAAGACCTTGACGAAGGGCAAACTTCAGGGGCATCTTCTTCCCTGTTTTTGTATTGGTGACTGTTACAAGATTTCCATCAACAACATTTCTATTTACAGCCTCTTGAAGTGTCATTCTATTGCCTGATAATGGTTCCAGAACCTGATTAGTTGTTGTATTAAATAACCCACTTTGCAAAATATCAAGCAGGTTCAAAGGTCCTGGGGAAGAAAACTGTGTTGCCATATTTGGACTTATTAATACTTTGTCATTTTTACATCGCTGATAGTTCACTCTGCCCGTCTTAGGATCAACCAATCCCCGTTTGAAAGATTCCTGTAGTGTTAATGTTGAATCTCCTTCAACACTGACCATTGCCGGCTTTCGGGGGTCAATGATGCCCTGATCAAGGGCCTCTTGTAGGGACATTAAGTTTCCATTTCTTGGATCACGAACTTTTCCAGATGTTGGATCGGCAAGCCCAACATTCACTGCCTCACTGTAAGATAAACCCTGAGGGAAGGTTACTGTATCAATAGCAACTGCCTTTAAGTCTTGTCCCAATTTAAGTGTTCGTGTACTTCCCATTAGCAGATGACCACCATTCTGTATTGCAGCATCTGTTTCTTCTTGTTCAAAACTATTTTCAATGTCAGTAGTGTAATTAAGCACTTCATCAGCCATCATTGATTTTGGTTTTATATCATCATCTTTTGTTCCAGCTTTCTGCAATTTCATGTCAACCACTGAAGGACTTAATCCATTTTCTGAGAATGAGGGCGGCTGAATCTCTTCCCACGATTCATTCTGCAGACGTTCAATTTCTGCAGCATCTGTATTCTTTGACATTGTAACATATCCAAGTTTCACTGCAAGCTCTATAGAAATTCGCTTTCCAGTTTTTGAATCAAAGAATGTGCCTTTCTCTTTGTCTATCAGGCCTTTCTGAATGGCTTTTACTGGTGACATTTGTAATCCAGTCTTTGAATCGGTTACATAAGTAACGTCTTTTAGTCCATACACATCACCAGATGAAACAACAGAACTCTTCAGTAAGTCCTCCTCTATCTTCTTGCCTGTAACATCAGCGTGAATCAGTCCTTTGTTTAAAGCAACGTTGATGGGTAATGACTCTCCTGTTTTAGGATTCACATAAAGTCCTTTGTTCAAATCTATTACATCATGAACTACTGCGTCATCGTAAGAAATCATCTCCATGGTTACAGGATGAATGACACTACTGATACTCAGGGTGACAGTTTCGGCTACAATGTCCTCTACAAGTGTGGCCTCAAAAGACTCCTGCTCCTCCGTTATATGTATACTGTGTATACTAGAACTCGATGATGATTCGCCTGAAGTTGTTGTGGCAATGGCAAGTTTTCTTTCAATGGCATCATTAATTGACATAGTCTCTCCTGTTACAATGTTGGTGTAAGTGCCATTGTGTTGATTTATGATGCCTTCCTCAACAGCTTTCGATACAGATATAGTGGCGCCTGTTCTTGGATCAACCACCCACGATACCATTAATGTGGTCAGTTTGGTTGTCACTATCTTGTCTCCTTCATCATTGGAGGTTATAGATATCAAGTTGGCGTCTATCAACTTCCTCTCGACAGCTTCCATCACTGTTATCTTTTCACCAGTAGCTGTGTTGATGTACAGACCGTTGTGTTCGTCCAGTATACCTTCCTTAACTGCATCAATCACAGGTATCTGTTTACCAGTAATTGGATGCTTAACACTCTTTATTTGGAATGTTTTAGTTTCTCTAACCATCCCCTGTTGTGTGGAAGAAGGAAGGTGATCTTGGAGAATCAGACCTTCATCAACAGCTTTGCTTATTGGTATCCTTCTTTCTCTGCCGATCCTGTCTACACCAACATACTGTCCTCTATCCTGATCTAGGATACCTTCCTTTATGGCTTGACTTACTGTCAACCTCTCACCAGATTTGGGGTGAATTACTCCAGTGATAGAGAAAGCTCTAACCTCCTTCACTGTAGCTTCAGTTCCGAAGTCTGGAGGGTGGTCAACTTCCTTACCGGAGATGAAACCCATGTCCATGGCCTCCTTTGTAGTGTACTTCTTCCCAGATAATGGGTGAATGAAACACCCTTGTGATAGGTCAAGGAGTCCTCGTCTGGAGGCTTCCTGGGGTGAAATCTTTTCTTTTGTCCTTGGATCAGTGACTGTTTCTACCATGATGTAATTTGTTTCAGTCATAATGTTCTTTGTAATTTGAGGTTTTGAAACAGTAGTTGTTGTAAAAGAGAATCCATTTTCACCTTTCTTTATCACCTTTGAATCAATGGGTTCAACTTGAGATGGTTCTAATTTATTAACGACTTCCTGTAGCCACTTATCAGCTTCCTCGTCTGACTCAGCCACCATAGTGGGCTGAGGCCACTCGGATGAGAGTTTCAATAGACCTCTTTCAATGGCTTCTTCAACCAGAATAGTCGATCCAGTGTTTGGGTCCTTAAAAGTGCCGGTCTTTTCATTCAGCAGACCTTGTTCAAGAGCTTCTGAGACTGAGAAAGCTCTGATGTTGGCTTCTTCCTCTTGACCTGGCTGTAGTTTGGTGGTCACTGCAGTATGTGTAATAACAGGACTGAACAGTTCCAAGACTTCCTGTGCATCATCAGTAGAAATCAGTCCTTCAACAGTAGCCTGGTGGAGTGGCAATGTGTGTCCGGTTTTCAAATCTCTGATCTCACCAGTTGAGGGTTCTATGAGTCCTTCCTGTACAGCTTTCAAGAGAGTCAGATTTCTACCGTGTTTGTCCTTCAGTGAAGTATCTTTGTTAAGTTTATCTACAACATCTTTTGCAATAAATCCTTGACTTCCTGCAGCTCTTAACAAAACTCGCCTTCCAGACCTTGTGTCGACAAACTCACCAGAACTAGTTATTACACCTTCATTAAGTGCTTGAGATATGGTAAGTGTTCTGCCTGTTTGAGTATCCATGACACAGGGTTTTGCAAAAGCTACTTCCTCACTTACAAGTTTTATATGACCTTTTTCTAAAGCCTGTCCGATTGGTTCAGATGGAACAGCTCCAGATGGCACAAAAAGTCCTCTTGAATCTAATACACCTTTTTCAATAGCCTCGGACAAAGACAACAAGTCATTGTTGCTAGGGTCTACAATACATTTCACACTGTCATCAAGGAGACCATTGTCCACAGCATCATTGAAAGGAACAACTTTGCCTGTCTGTGGATCGATAACATGACCTTTTTCTGTTAATGATCCATCAGCCAGTGCTTTAGATAATGTCAAAGGTTTATTTAGAATTTGTCTATGAAACGCTTCGTCAAGTTTGACCTTTTGACCTGAAGATGAATCAAGACACATTCCTGACTCAGGGTCAATGAGTCCTCTAGTGACAGCTTCAATTAATGTCATGTATTCATCACATATTGGGTCTTTTATTTCTTTTTTAGATGGGCTGATAATTCCTTTCTCAACAGCTTCTAAAATTGTCATTTCAGTCCCAGACAAAGGATCTCTCATTTTACAAGTTTGAGGGTTGAACAGTTCTTTTTCAACTGCGTCTGCCAAACCAATAGTTGTTTCTAAAACAGAGAGATCCCTAGCCCCAAACATTGCTTGAGATTGTGTAATTGTTGTCACGGTAAATCCATCACCACACAGGTTCTTAGCAACTGCTTCTGTTATAACTCCCTTAGAAACAGCTTCATGCACTGGAATGTGTTGTCCTGTATTAGGGTCCTTGAAAGTAGCTTTTACGGGATCAAAGAGACCCTTTTGTATAACTTCCAACAAAGTTAATTGTCTACTAGAATGAGGGTCATGAACCCCGCACGGAGCCTTGAAATGTTTTTGAAGATCTGCTGATATATAACCACGATCACAAGCTTCACGAAACTGAATTCTTCTACCAGTTTTTAAATCCATGAAATAACCAGTTTTAGGGTCAAATAATCCAGTCTTTATGGCTTCGACCAAGCTCATTTTACGTCCTGTTTTAGGGTTAAGAATAGCAGACACATACAAAGTAGTTCCTTTAGGTGTCAAATTTTCTTGTTTTACAGTCACTAATATCTGTGATGACTTTGGTTGTCTTGAGTCAACATCATCAAGTGGTTTTCCTAAAGAGGTCACACTGGTGATACTAGCAACTCTTTGTGATAGCCTCTTTGTGGCGGCCTCAGATGGAGGAGGGGATATCATCCTCTTTGACGTGCTTGTAGGTGGCAGCACTGTCTCTGGTGAAGGTGTCGTTTCCATAGCAGACACATTCACACTTCTCACAACAGGAGGTGCTGTCATTGTAAAGCTCTGAAGAGAAGGAGCAGCATTAACTGAACGAATAGTGGGAGCAAACTCCACATTAATACTCCTCTGTGGTGCAGCTTCCTGTGTTGGGGATTTAGCCTGGGCATGCATTGTCACCTGACTGACAAATGATTGGGCAGGTCCACTGTTATATTGCCCAGGATGACCACCAGTATAACCCTCAAATTCTGAGAGTTGTTGGAAGAAGTCCTGCATATCTTCATCAACAAGCATTGATGATCGCTTGGCTAACTCAGCTCGGAATGTGCGAAGTAAAGGAATTTCTTCATCTATCACCATTTGGAACTGAAAAAATAAAATGACGATAATTAAAATATACAGTATTCATTATGGAAATTGAAAAAGATTGTTTCTCATTGCATGAGATAATACTATGTCAATCATATTATAGTGCACTAGACATTGTATTTACAAGATTTACACAGCAATACAGCATAAAAGATATTGTCAGGACAAGTTATCAATGGATACAAAGACAATACAGCATGAACGATATTGTCAGGACAAGTTATCAATGGATACAAAGACAATACAGCATGAACGATATTGTCAGGAACAAGTTATCAATGGATACAAAGACAATACAGCATGAACGATATTGTCAGGACAAGTTATCAATGGATACAAAGACA
>JAUMGZ010193452.1:0-13056 GCA_032359645.1 Pododesmus macrochisma | reverse complement strand
GTTATGTGACGGCATAATCAAGTCAGAGCCAATCAGAACAGAATGATGTGTTCCATGCAGCCAATCAAAACAGCTTTAGGTTATATGTAATGGGTTGCATATCATATAGTTATGTATTGGCTTTATGCAATTGAATAACACTATAATCATTTGATAAATAATTATATTTGATAAATAATTATATTTTGGAGTAAACAATACGTAAGCAGTTCAAACATGCACTTCAAATGTAATAATCAGAGAAAGTCTCCTAGTACATAAAAACACTAAAACCTGGAAGTGGTTGTAGATAAAATAAAAGTAATTTATACAATTCCCAAAATAGATGTTTATATTTAAATAATGTTTTATGTAAATATAGGCCACTGGCGCATTGTCAGTATAATCAAACTGTATCGAAATGAATGAATTGAAAAGTATTACTGAAACACTGTCAGAGAAAAATTAATTAAGTATATATTTTATGCACTGTTCAAGTCAGAATCAACATTAACAACTAATTCTTCTCCATAAAGCTGGGACCATGTGGAAATTTATTGTCACAATGATTGTTGATCACTTCAAAAAATGAATCTGAATTGTACAGAAGAGTCACATAATTTTGGTAAACCAGGCTTTTCCCATCACCCTGGACTTATCTGTTGTGTTTCTCATTTCAGATATATTGAGAGAAAACAGAGAAGAACTTCAGAAAATAATGAGACAGAAGTAAGTACTGGTATTAAATAATATATATAGGTATGTTATAAAGTATGATTAGATAGCAATGAATTCTTTTTGTCAGATCTACATGTGCTATTATTTTTGTGTCATAGTATTAGAAAAATGGAGTAGTAATGTTTTGTCAGTTCATCATAGTATAGGACAATAATTAAGTTACTTTACTAATTGACTTAATATTCTTTGATTTCTTTCTCACCAAATAAAGCTTACCCCCATAAAAAGCGCTTACCATGAATACATAGTAAAAATAATTTTTTCATAACATGTTTTAGAATGAATGCATACTCACATGTATGCTTCTATTTAAACAGTAATCCTCGTTCAGCTACACCCACACCAGACTTGCAGTCTAAAGCTGTAGCTGGATCTGCAGGATCTGTAAAACGATCCCTACTAGAAAGGTTTCATCCAGAAAAAGAAAAATCCATGCAATCAGGTTGGTGTCAGTATTCGTTTTCTGGCGCAATGCTACCCTTTGTCCAGCTGGTCTTGACACCACTCTACTGTCACCATTTCTTTACTGATTTTGATGATTTTTTGGTATAAAATTTATCTAAGTAATATCTTGGACAAGTCCAATAATGAGCATTTTGAGTAAAATATTGTTTTAATTATCTCCCTTTATTACCTTTGTCAGATATTGATACCGGTACCAATCTGCATTCAACATTTTTCATTTAAATTTGATAAAATTTAGCATAAACAATAATCTATTGAAGAATATCTTCGAAAAAGTTTGATAATCAGCATTATCTGTCAACAATTATTTGAATTATTTCCCCAGTCAGATGTGACCGCTCAAAAATCAACGGTTTTTGTCCAAATTTTGTATAAACATTTACCTTAGCTTTAGCCGCCCTACCATAAGCCCCTGTGGCTGGTTTTGTTACAACTCTGCTATCAACATTTCTTGACTGATTTTGATATAAATTTGATTTTTATATACATGTACACATTCATTTCAGTAATATCTTGGTCAAGATCGAAAAAGAGCATTTTCTGTTCAAAATTGACGAGTTATCTCCCTTTGATTACCTTTGCTGCTTTAACTGCTCTATAATTGATATTGTCCATATGATTTCGATAAAACATTACATCATACAATGGTCTTTTACACCCAATTTGCTTTTGAAGGTCAAAACCAAATGTATCAATATAATAAAAATACCAGTACTACATAATTTAGTTTCCTTTAATTGGTCAAATGTTCTTTATAATGTTCAATCAATTAGCAATGTGAACTTATAAGCATTTAATACCTTAAAATGTGTATTTTTTCAGAACCTATGATTGTCACCTATAGTGATCAAACATTAAAAGGGAGTTGTAGTACATGTGATACAAGTTCTCAATCAGTTAGATTTAATAAAGATACTCACCAAATGAAATCAAAACCTGACACCAAACAAAGACCAGTCTCAAGAAGGACAGACACAAATGATGCCAAAGACTTACTTCTATGCAACGACATTTTAATTGCACAAACTGAACAGCAGAAACTCAAACCAACAAATGTTCCGATGGATACAAATGAGTTTGATTCAGATGCACGACTTATACTGATAAGAAATGACACACAGCGGGAAAAACATTTACATGAAAGTTTAACAAAAAGTAGAGAGCCAAAGAATGAACTTGCTGCTATGGAAACTGATTTTTATAATGCTAAATTAAGCCAATCTAGTAACCCTAGTTACCATAGTAACAACAATTCACAATCAGGGCGTCATCAAAGTTCTCAGTCATCTTCTGGTTATCAAGGTAGTCAGTCAGTCGCTGATAGGAACATCATTCAAGAAATCTTTGGAAGGAAATCACCTTGTCACCTCCAACCATTTACAGTTTCTAAAAATGAGGTGGGTAAAAAGTAATTCCTTTTGTTAAATAATTTGTTTTTGATCTTAATTGAATATCCAAGGTGGACTTTTTCTCATACAAATGTAATCATTTTCGTCATATACATTTATCACAGATGTTATTTAATTGACACACTTTTATATAGCAATCACATTGGATGTCCATTTGTAATCAGCATTTCTTAAATTCACCTACAATTGTACCGAAACAATTCTCTAGGTATTTAGATGTGTCTTTTAATGTGTAAAGTTTATTTTCTTTTTAAAAAAAAAACTATTTTTTAAAAGATTTAGTTGGGGTCGGTGGGGAAATTTCAATGCAATTCTTGTTATCAACATTTCTCATTAACCGCTGGACAAATTAACCATAAAACATTCTTTAGGGTATGTAGAGGTGCACTGCTTTTTGAAAGTATGTTTTCTTTAAATAACATTTGGCGAGATTTAGTTGGGGGATATTTCACTGCAATCAGCAATTCTCTCTAACCACTGGACATATTTACTCTAAATCACAGCCAAACATTTTTGGGGTATATAAATATGCCTTATGTATATCTTAAGTTAATATCTCCCCGCAATGAAAAGAACAATTATTATGTCAATATTTAATAGGGATAGGTGTTTACATCACAACAATTCTTGTAATCACCAACTTTCTTTAACCACTACAAAATATAAACATAATATTGTAGCAAAATATTCTTTTATAGATGTTCCTTTTTAATTTTTTTCCAAAGAAAACTTTATTTTTTATGCAAATGAATGGTTGGGGGCAGTTTACTGACATGAGTGCATATATTTACTAACCAAACATTCTTTAGGGTATGTACATGCACCTTTTAATTTTAATCAGCATTACTCTCAAACTATTTGGGCACTTATAATAACATATATTATATTATGTGGGTACTGCAGATGTACATGCCTTTTGCTTATTTAAAAAAAAAATGTCTTATAAAGCTAAATGATAAGATGGAAGGGTGGAGTGTCAACAGATGAAAATAATGGATGCTGAAAAGTTCATTATTTCATTTTTGTAATAAGAAAATTTGTATTCTTATGCCATCTTAAACAATTCAAACTAAGTGGGCCCTATCGACAACATCAATTTTCTGGTTTGATATGGAGATGTGACATTCATCATTTATTTATTACCTTCATGTTTGATACTTTTAGGCAGTTACAGCACAGCACAACTCTCATCCATATCACATGCCACAGTTCCATGTGGGTGGTTACTACAGAGATAGTGTGGATCTGAAGGATCATCACAGTAATTACACATCCTACCCAGTAAGCAAGGTACATACTAGAAGTTAAAATGAAATCATTACTTTTTACAGAAGCAAAAAAAACAAGTGACTCTGCTGGGATTCAAACTAGAACCCATAGGGTTGAAGTTCAACGCTTTGATCAAGCTAAAGGGTTAATGTAGTAACATTGATAACACTGTGTTACAATTTCCTTCTTGAGATGAGGCGTCTCTTCTTGTGACTTCATGAATGTCAATTTAAATTGAAGCAATAATATTTGATAGACAGTGCTCTGTTAGAAATTATCTAATATTGCCAAACACCATCCAAGATGGCTTCTTTGGCTCGGACCTTTACAACTTATTATAAAGGACCTGTGGTTGAATTTTCCCAAAAGTTTGCTGGAACAGTATCTATTTCATAGTTCTTAATGGTAAATCAAAATCAAAGTTTAACAGCAGCAAATTTCACTAAATACAAGATAAATAACACATCAAGTCCCATTGTACCTTTTTTCAAGAAATTTGTTTTCTTACTTTCTTCTACATAGAAGACAGAAACTTGAAATTAAATGTACATGTACTTTTATTGGACGACTGGTTATGGCTAGATGTTCTGGTATAAAAAAAAAAATTATCATTAAATGAATGTTGGTTATTTTGAAAAACTTGTAATTTCTATATCTCATGATTTGATTTAGCCTTAACATGGGCCAGGACTTTCAAATACCTGATGTGTGCAAATTTCTTGCAGTCTTCTTATACATGTATGAGCAATTATCTATAGCCACTTGTCTGAGAAACTTACATTAAAAGCTGCTTTGAAATATTTAATCTTTGATCCTAAGCAACTCTATTACAAAGCCTCTTTGCTTTGCAGTTGTATCAATGTAAATTTTCATCTTAACAGACAAGCAACATAGACTTTCTTGATTTACTGGATGGAAGAACAAGTAAAGGAGCAAGCTACAACCCTCACGACAACCTTCATCATCAGTATAATATGTATGATAATCACCATAGTACTGCCATTGATAAGTCACTGCTTATGAAATCAAATACACCTGATTCAGATGGATCCCCACTATGGCTAATTCCACCACCGTACCTGAAGAAGCCAACGTTTGATACGCCTAGCCCTAAACTTTATCCAAGACGGCTTTACTGAATTAATACTTTTGCTCTTGCATGTGGTAACCTTGGTATAATACTTTTGTATTGACGAAATAACATTTGTGTGTGGGAAAGTGCTCCTTCAACAAATGGATTTAATGGAGATCTGCACAGAGACTTGTGAACATAACGGTCATTTCAAGGACTTTTGAGTTTCAGAATGCAAATCTTGAGCTTTTTCAAAAACAGTTACAGATCTTTTAAATTAAAGCTATATTTGATGTAAACATACATAAAATGTATTTATTTTTGTTATACATATTGAGCTGTCTGCATTTATAAGCTCACCTGAGCTGAAGGCTCACGTGGGCTATAGCCATCAGTACTTGTCTCTCGTTCATTAAAAATTAATATTGGTGACAAGGCTCAACAAAGCAAATATGATAACCAATGGACAAATTTCAACTAAACTTTCAAGGGAGCACACTAAAGTAAAGGGGATTCAGATTTGTTCAAATTGTAGGGTTTGGCTAATATGGGGATGATTTGACAGTTATGGAAGAATCTTCTAGTAAATCAAGGTCAAAGAGTTTCAGATGTAAAGCACACATATGCCCATTTAGTCTCTTGTTATTGAGAAACATGACTTTGACTAGGAATGAGGTTTCTTTTATTGAAGAATTACCATCGTAAATTATTTTCGAATATCTTTTCTATATATATACATGTAATGCATTTATTTTGTTTCATCCAAGTTTGCATCAGACAAAAAGGTTTTTTTTAAATCATACATCTGTAAAAGATTTGTTTTATTTATTACAAGTACATGTAGACATCCTTGTGCTGCTAAATATTCATACAAACAGCTCTGTGGTATTTGTTAATGTATAGATTTATTTGTTACACCATTAACTTGTTATGGAATATTTAAACTTGAATAAATTTAAATATATTTAAATAAAAGGACAACAGTTAACTTATATTTTGTTGTCTATTCAGAAACACAAAAATAAATACTGTTATCCCTGAGATTAGTTCTTTCATTTGAATCTTTTTATTTGCCAGGCATTTATGAAATTTGAGGTAGATGTTGTTGTGTCATAATTCAGACATAAAGAAATCATTTATCAGTATTGATTGTTGTTTCTAGGTAGATCTGGAGGTTTGTTACATGTATCCCTTATTTCTCTAGATCAAGATCTGAAGATTCATCACATGTGTCCATTGTTTCTAATTCAATCAGTGATTCATCACATGTGTCTGTTGTAACCAAGGTTAATCTGAAATTCATTGCGCGTCCGTTGTTTCCAGGTTAATCTGAATTTCATCACATGTGTCTGCTGTTTCCATGGTAAATCTGAAGATTCATCACATGTGTCCATTGTTTCTAATGTAAATCTGTGTTTAATCACATGTGTCTGCTGTTTCCATGGTAAATCTAAAGATTCATCACATGTGTCCATTGTTTCTAATGTAAATCTGTGTTTCATCACATGTGTCTGCTGTTTCTAATGTAAATCTGTGTTTCATCACATGTGTCCATTGTTTCCAAGGTTAATCTGAATTTCATCACATATGTATGTTGTTTCCAAGGTAAATCTGAAGATTCACCACATGTGTCTGTTGTTTCCAAGGTAAATCTGAAATTCATCACATGTGTGTTTATTCTATGGTAGATCTGGAGATTCATCACATGTATCTCTTTATTTCTAAAGATTTATATCTGAAGGTTCATCACGTGTGTCTGTTACTTCTAAGGTAGATCTGGAGGTTCCTCGTCTGAATCAAACTCTGCATCTTCATCTTTTACCCATTTACCACACAAATCCTTCTTCCAGCCAGCTCTAAAAATAAATTAAAAAATACTTCATGATATTATATCACAGAAATTGTGTTCAAATATACTTTCATTTACATATGCAAGTAGCACTGATTGCACTATATCTTGTGACCATTAAGCCAGACAATTTAAGATTGAAAAATAGTGTGGGTCAATGAATAAAATGTTAAATTGATAAAGGACACAAATTAAAATCCTTAATATTAGTACATGTATTAGGCTGCAAACACTTTCATCCTCCCTATTCCAAAAATAATCTTAAGTAACATAGTCTTCAAGATAGGAAGTTGTATGACGTTTAAAGACTTGTAATGTGATTATGCTTACCCTCTACACTGTAAGTACTGTGCAACCTTCTGTTTCTGTTCAATAGACAATGTTATATCTTCCTTGCTCTTCTTGTTGCTATGACTGCCTTTTCTGCTTTTATTTGTCTTTTGTTGAGAACTTAGATTTTGAGGAGGAGGTGGTGGGGGGTTCATTGCTAACTGTATAATATCCCCTGTCCTTATAATAGGTTTTACTTGTTCATTCTCTGTAAAGTTGTAAGAATCAAGTTCAGAACTATTTGTTTTCATAGTTGAGAATGACTCCCTTGATGTACTATTCCCAATTATTGAAGACTTAACATCGACATTCTGGTGTGTTGTATCTCTGTTACTGATATACGGCCTTACATCACTTAGATTAACTTCTACACTTGTTTTGGCACTAAATATTTGTTTTAACTGAGCTGGATGGTCCATTGGGCCAACTTCTAATTGATGCTTCAGCAGCATAGTCCGAAATGATTCATTGGTCATTTCTTTCTTGTCTTTGTCATTTTTACTTGTATTATCTTTTAAACTGTAGGCTTTTTGACAATCATCTGCACTGTTTGTGAATTTAGATCTTTTATTATTTAGAGCAATTTCAGGTTTGTAAGTGTTGAAGTGCGCCACCTCTGATTCACTTTGCGGTGTGACTTGCTCCTTGTGATTCCTATAATGACAACTGCCAGGCAAGCTGCTTGGGTTTGAAGCCTCGGGTACATCATTATGCACACTTTCTGATAAGTCTACTTTCTGTTTCCTATCATAAAGCTTTGGCTTCTTAGATTTTGATCTTGGGTCATATGGAACACCCATCCCTAATCCTTTTTTCTTGTCAGGAGCCTACACCATTTAAAAGAAAAATTCGCATAATTCAATGATTGTTTCAAGACATGCTTAAGGAGGCCGAATCTAGTTTGAGTTTCCACTCATTGCACAGTTCTCTGTGCAGCACTGATTGTAAGATGTCGCAAAAAATGATGTCATGATTAATCCAAAATTTCAAAGCATAATAAAATGATGAATGTGATATTGTATGTAAACACCTGGTCTGCAAACATTTTGAAAACATTACTACTAGAAATGAAAACATTGAATTTGAGATCAGTCATGAGTCATTTCGTGTCAAAAAATTTATTTTTAGCTCAAAACATTACCTTTGAGACGGTCCCTTGTCACTATTTGCTGGGTGACCCCCCTTTATTTTTTGCTTGTAAGAAAGATGATTTAATGCAGTACTTCATATACGAAAAAAGTCAAAAGTTCTATTGCAGAATATTTTTTTATATTGGTCATTTCGGTGTTATTTCCCATTGAACTCCATGTTAAAGCATAATATATTTTGAAACAGTCCACAAATTTCCCCAGTCCTGGTAACAGGCTTTTTTTTATTTGCTTAAAATAAAGATTCAGTGTCCATTAAAATTGTCTGTTAAGGAAAGGAAATTCTCTATTGCAGATTTCTGGCAATTAAATTGGATTTGGCTTTCTTAAAATATAGTTTTACACTTTTTAAAAAGGTCACAGACTGAGACAGCCTGATTATAACCCGTCCCTCCGCTCATTCAGGTGGAAACAGAAGAGGGGCTGGTTTTCATCAGGCCGAGACTGGGACATTTGATGATTTCTATTGCATGATAAATGTTCAAATTCTCCAATAATTTATAAAAGCAAATGAACAAAAAATGTAATAATGAATTTGAGTATTTTTTGTTTACTATGTATCATGAGATTTGAATATATATAAGCACCAACAATCATCAATGTTTCTTTATCAGCAACATAGCAACTTCACCTGTTGAACATCTGTTGTCCCATCCACTATGTATTGTTCATGTTTACGCTTTGCAATCAGATCTTTAATTTCTTGCTTCTTTGTATTTTCATATTCAGCATCTAACACACATGGTAAAAAACTTAATGAATATTCAGGTTGATTTGTACAACTTAATTTCTAATTAAGATTTCATGTAATTCACATCCTTCAGACTTGTTCATGGATTCATTTTCAGCATACCTCAATGGTTTATATTATAGAAAAAAAGTCGGACATGACTACCAGTACATCTAGTACATGCATTCCAAAATGACAACAAGTACTTTAAAGAATACAAAATTTAGCACCCAATAGTATTATTAGGATACTGCATCAAGATATGCAGATGCCCTATATTAACAACATGTACAATGTACTTTGTCAATTCATCCACAAAATACTTTCCAGATGATAACTTGAGTTTTGACAGCCTGATAACATTTAAACTTTATAAGTTGTGTGTTGCTATTCATTGAAGTAGTTCAAGAGGTGCATTTAGGGTAGGTTGGGATTAATTTTTACGTATTACGGTAAGAACTCTGTGGGCTCTTCATGACTCGTCAGTGTCCTAAACTCTGTGTCGAAGTATTAGTTCATCAAAATATTGGGTTTAAACTTTTACCTCTTGATCGATCGTCTCCAAACTTTAAACTTTTGATTCATGCACCAAGTACAACCTTCTACAAATTTCCAGTACAATCCGTCGTGATTTCTCAATTTATCCTTTTTAACACTACAGAAAAAATTTGTCAAAAATATCTGAAAATGGCTATATAGTATAGGATATATACCAGTAGGCAAAATCTAAATGGAACGACGGTTATGCTGAAATGTAGAAAGTTTGTACTTTGAAAAGATCGATCAAGATGTAAAAGTTTAAACCCCAATACATTGATGAACTAAATACTTTAACACAGAGTATAGTAAATGACTTCTATATGATGTTTTTGGAAACTTTCTTTTATAATTTACAGCATACAACAGTTACAATCTTTCCACCGACTCCCACAGTAAGAAGTATTAGTAGAGATTGTCAAATCAAGCATACTTGCACAATGTTTTTTTCCTCCTCTGTGGAGCACTAACATATCAACTGTATCAAACACAGGTCTATGTCCACACACTAAACACGCCAACCTGAAAAATAAAACAAACTATAGGTTTCATGTACATCAGCCATCTGTTTCTGACTGCAAATTTTGCTAAGAATATTGATAAATCAATATTCAATAAACATGATACACACTAGCTGCGGGAACCGTAGCTCATTTCGGCCTAAACATTTTGACAGTTGGTCACCATCTTTGGTGGCCAACTGTCAAAATTTCTTTGGTGGCCAACTGTCCAAATTTTTAGGCCGAAAAGAGCTACGGTTCCCGCAGCTAGATACACACCTGATTGAGGTGGATATTTTAGAAGTGAAATTGTGATAACCTTACAGAGTCCTATAATCCATGTATGTTTGCTGTGTCAAAACAAATTGTATTGAAACATTTTACATATCTATAAAATACCAAAACTTGAATGTGACACTTACCTAGAAAGTATTTTTTCTTGGATATTTTGACTTGTGTTAACAACTTAGAAGGTGTAAATAAACTAGATTGATAAGAAAAATGTTTTTAAGAGATTTTAGCATATATGAAAAATATCAAAAATGAGGATCCTGTTATACACTATCCAAGAGATATTATATAAATATCACATTCATGAGAGGGTGATATTGCATATTTTCACCCAAGGAAGCTTCGCCTCGGTCAACAATGCTTTCCGAGGGGTGAAAATATGCGATATCGCCCTCTCATGAATGTGATTTTCTATTTGATTATACCGAGTGTCATGTTTAGGTGTTTTACCTGCTCGTTAACAGCGGCAAACCTTCCTGTTGCCATCCCATCCATTTTTCATTTGGTACAAATAAACAATCAAAGTTAAAAAGACGCTTCAACATGTTGATGGAGCAAATGCATCGCCAGTAGCTGACAAACGTTTTAGTGACTAGAAAAGTTTTCACTGGGACGAACGGTGGGCGCATAAATTTGGCGCATGTGACATTTTTTGGAATGTCACCCTGGCACTGGAACGAACCGTGCATACGTTTGGTGTATGTGACTTTTTTTGGAATGTTACCCTCTCCTCTTTATCTTTGTAAAATGAACAAGTAACATTGAAAATTTTCACATCGTTCTCAACCAATCAGATATCGAGATTTTAACAGAAGGTATAATAAAAGCAAATAGCAATAAATATGTCAGCCATCTTAGAAATGAGACAGATGAAATTTTCTTCAGCACTATCAAACACAAAGAGGAATCAATTTAAGATCAAATTGAATAGTGACTTTGGGGTCAGTGCTGGGCTAATGTTATCTTCAAAAGTTCTCTTACCGGCCATTACTTGTTAACAAAGCCTCATCTTCAGGAACCGCTATGCCAAGTAAATCCTTGATTCGTCTTTTCTGCAAACATATGAACAAGAAATAAATGGTATGTATCCAATAATGTAGGCTTTAGTTTAAACAATTACTGTTACCAAAAATGAAGTCCGTACTCATTCTCATGGACTTCTGTTTGGAATAGTTAAATATACTATTGTTGCAATTTTCATTGAACCGTTATACAATTTAGTTAAAAATAATGAAAGCTGTAATTAACATAAGCTAAAATAGGTAAATTGATAAAAAATAATCTTTAAATGATTGGAATAAGATACAGAAATTATATTTTATATTAAGCATCCCCATTTATACTCTATTAAATCTACGGTGTGTCACTTGTTTCCCTGTGGTTATTAAACAATGTTCATATTGATAGTGCACCAACATTAGCATACAATCTGCTAGCTATAGACCAATAATACTGCATATTTAAGTTGATGCACTTACAAATTCTGGTTATGTGTTGCCCTTATTCTATAATAGGGATATGTCTAGGACTAAAATCTGATGTATGCTAAATAAATTCAGGTAAAAACATTAAAAAATCTTTGAATAATTTTTTTATGTTATACAACAAGGATTCTTTTTTTCCAATTGAGCATGTAGGTTAAACCAACATACTTTGAAATGTAGTGTTTCATATTCAAGACATACACTTACACTCAGAAACTACAGGGAGAAAAACGGTTTTTTTAATAATATAAAGCATTAAAAACTATAACTGCCCAACCTGTAAAATCTTCAGTTGACTTCCATCATTCCCTTCTCTCTTAAATGACATGATGTATTGATGTGTAAATCTGAAAAGAGAATGCAATTATTAAATACAAGAAAACTTTTCCCATGATAACAAAAACGATTTTCCCAAGATAATTTTGTAATTGAAGTCTGATATTCACCAAATCTTGTCAGTTGTCTTTTAATATTATTTAAAGTTAAAATTTACAAACCAGTACTTTTTTCACATGTGTACCATATCTATTTAATTTCATTTCATTGTCACAATTTGATTGGTGGAGAGGTTTTTCCAACAATAATTTTTGTGAATGAAGACCTCTTTGCACCATCAAATGGTGCATTCACACAAAATATCAACCTGAAAAGTAAAGTTTTCATACATATTAGATTACCCTCATGCTAATAGCTTGGTCAAAAGGTTTTTCTATTTAACTTAAATGAAGTCAGAAGATAGTTTACTTTTAATATCAATCTGAAGGCTAATTTGGAAGGTCTGTACTTTTTGAGCATATTTAATAACACTGCTGCAATTTGTTTGGATAAGTGGTTTTCCCATTTCAACTTTTGTAATTGAAGTCTACAGTAGTGAGTGAGCTTTTTATATCAATGTTTAAAGTCAATTTTGAAGACCAGTATATTTAAAATTGTAAAACCTCTGTAACAACTATGGTGAAAGTATAAGGTAATCTTTATTGTTAGATTGTCAATGAATTACCAAAATATTTTAAAAATCCGACAAATAGAAAAATGCCTTTTCGATGATTTTAAAAGTCTTATTAACTGATATAGATATATTAACATATTATTTTTCACTTCACCTAGTTAGTTTTTGTGGTAAAAACACTGTTCATAGTTTAAAGGAATATGGCAATGGTATAAAGATGTAAAATAACAACAAGAGGCCCATGGGCCTTAACGGTCACCTGAAATTGCAGTTTGTCAATGTAGATTAATAAATGGCCATGTTAAA